>JBBBDQ010001492.1:2195000-2480000 GCA_037127315.1 Ascarosepion bandense
CAAAACACGCTACTCCTTTACTGCAATGTAGACATTTCGTAGTTCCTGTGATTTGCAGTATATTTTTATCGAAAAAACTGTTACTATTTCACTGTTATTTGACGTCGGAGTTTGAGCCAGAACGAGAGAAAATGAAATGAACACAGACAATGGTCTACACCTCCGTAAATCAATATATGACAAAACCTGTATATTGAGGCCTTATTTGAAATCGATTGTTACTCACGAAAATGCAGAAAAAGAACAAAGCCTGAGAATACAGAATAGCTTTACGAGAAAATAGTGAGAGCCTAATGAGCAAAAGGTTTTTTTTCTTCCAAACAAAATATATCAGTTAATAAAGGCATTACGTAATATTCGCTTGGCCGATAATATCTTGAAAGAGACATGACTGACCAGGCAGAAAATTTTCTCGAAGTCGATTGCCATTACTTTCTGTGATAGACTAATTTGCCAACGAAGGCTATGGACCCCAATCTGTTCTCCTATTTAATCCATAGCTGGAGAGAGAAAAGACGGATTAATTACTTTCCCAAGGGTAATTGCGCATGAATAAATGCAATTTGAATTCTAACTAGGCTCTCCAACCTCTCGTTCCT
Source organism: Ascarosepion bandense (assembly GCA_037127315.1). Classification (NCBI taxonomy): domain Eukaryota; kingdom Metazoa; phylum Mollusca; class Cephalopoda; order Sepiida; family Sepiidae; genus Ascarosepion; species Ascarosepion bandense. The sequence continues at coordinate 2,195,600 of JBBBDQ010001492.1, forward strand.
AGGTGATATCTCCGCACCACAACGAACATCTAAAAATATAAGTAAAATATAAATTTACTAGCAGTATAGCCCAGCGTTGCCCGTGTGTAATGAAAGCTTTAAAACTAATCCATGGTCCTGGAGATCAGACACTTTGGACGTTGGCACGAAAGACTAAAAAGCAATAGTTGTTTCCAGTTAAAGAGAAACCGTAGACTGAAAGAAAAATGATTGGATGTAAGTCAAATTTTGATTTCCTGGTATCGATTTATATATATATTATCGATTTTCCGCACTATTGTAAAGAACTGCAACCTTGAAACTATGAGTATATCAAATTTGATTAAATCGGACCACTCCTTCTATAACCCGATTTTTTCGATTATCGATTTTCGATATTTATCGGGTGTACCTCGACACAAAACCTAGCTAAGAACACTCGCACACTCGCAGACGCTTATAGTACAACTGTGTAAATTTTCAAGAAAATCAGTTCAGTCGTTTCGGAGTCTATAGGTAACGGATACACACACACAGACACACAAACAAAGTTCCATTTATAAATAAGTTTAGATAATTCTCTTTCTGTCGTGGGTCTTTACCGGTAACCGTATTTACCAACCTTCCAACGCAAGGTTAGATGTGACACAAGGTCATTTTATAGTGGGTTTTCCCAGCCATATAGCCGGGCCAAAAAATGCCAGTCTATTTTTACCGAGTCGTGATTCTAACTTTCGGCAGAACCACGACTGCGTTAGTGCTCTCTGCTAGGAAGCAGAGAACGCTCTCCACCCGAAGGCAGAGTGCTGACAGTGTCATAGCAGCAGAGGCAAATGCCGGCTGCAACTGGGTCCTTACCGGTAACTCCAGAATGAACTCTTCCTAACACTATGAGAGAGAGAGAGAGAGAGAGAGAGAGAGAGAGAGAGAGAGAATGAATGAATGAGTGAGTGAGTGAGTTAGTAGTAGTTAACTCAACCCAGACTGACAGTCATACTAACACCTTCCACATTTTGTATTGTTATTTCTTGTTAATATGCTTTTATTATTTCTACCCTTGTGGTCGTGTTGTTCTTTTCGGACCTTAACCCTGGTACATAACACCCTTTCATTATCGACTTTACTTATAAATATCTTCGAAAATAATAAACTGAATATCTGAGGTCGATATCCAGTTCTTTACTGTGCGATAAGTTAATATCATTTGATCCACTCAATGAGAAACAGCGACAACACATTTTGTCAATAAAAACTTTCCTCGTTATATTTCTATAACTGAAACTATTGAGGCAAATTATTTCACTCTTGTTATAAAGAAGATCGTTCCCGTATATTTTTCTATATCGTTTTAGGAATATAATGATTGCAGCTTCTCTAAATTAACTAGTACAACGAAGGAAGTTACCCCTCACCCACCCACCAAACGGAAAAAAGCAAACAATAACGCTTTCCTTCAGGGCTTATACGACAAATACATCAAAACCACGCGGACAACGTTGGCATTTTAGTTTTTGGAAAGAATGGCAATTTGTGTATATTATTCTCTTAGTTTTTAAACGATAACAGGCGTCGTTTATTTTTAATCATGGCCTCGGCTCGGTTTGCTTTCAATTTCAAAATTTGATTTACGTTGTAAATCATCAAATTTTCTGACTGGAAACCAAATGTTCTTTTTTTCCATTAATAGATAAAAAGAGGTAAATATGTAGACATATATCTTGCTAATTTTTTGCACATAAACTTCCGTACTATCATCCTTTCTCTTCATTTTAAAAAATCCACCTTAGATAAACGCTTAATCATTAATTCTATAAATTCTATTATATGTTAGTCCGTTGGGGCGATTTGATTTTAGTTTGACTGAATCTTTATAGACACGAGCATTCCGAAGATGAAATGTGATAATTTGATTTTAGTCTCACCTATTTTTACGGACAAATAATTATTTTCTTATTTGTTTTTCTAATTCAAATTTATTGTCTTTGCTCCCAGACTTATTATTCTATCATTTGTTTGTTACAATTGTCGATTTTATTCAACTGTCTTTTCACCCAAAGATTATTATTAATACTATTATTATTGAGCTGGTGTTGTTGTTCTTGTTTTTCTTCTTGTTCTTTTTCTTCTAATTTTTCTTCTTTTCTTTTTCTTTCTTCTGCTTTTCTTCTTTTTCTATGTCTTCTTTTTTCTTCTTCTATTTCTTCTTCTTTTTCTTCGGTTTTTATTTCTTCTTCTATTTTTTTTTCTAACTTCTATTTTATCTTTTTTCTTTTTCTATTTCTTCTTTTTTTTTCTTCTTTTTCTTGTATTTCCTCTTCTGTTTTTTCTTTTTTTTCCTCTTCTACTTCTATTTCTTTTTTCTTCTTTTTCTGTTACTTCTTTTCTTCTTCTTGTTCTTCTTTTTATTCTACTTCGTATTTTCTTCTTTTTCTTTTTCTTCTAGAAGGCTTTATGATATTCAATTTATTGCACTTATAATAATCTTACTGTTCTTGTTTCTACCCATCATTTTTCTACACTTCATTCCCCTTCAAATGTTTATAGTTAAATTTATTTTTTCGTCGTCATTTTTTCCTTTCCTACTTGTTTTAATTTTTATTTTCCCCTATTTGATTTATCAGCTTTTCTAATTTCTACTCATTTTTTCTTGTGTTAGTTTTGACTTTTCATTTTTTTAAGACAAACAGCACACAATTTCTTTTCTCTGCTCTTTTCCCCTCTGTCTTTGTTCCTTGCTAATTTCCATAGATTTGTTGCCATAAGGAATACGCTTCAAACGAATTCCTGAAAATCTTGCAAAGTTCACATCGGGCCAAAGAATAACACAATATATTATAAGAGGAGTACAAGAGTTCATCTTTTGTCAAGTATCACGATTATCTCTATGTGAACATGTTTAAAACATCTGTGAATATTAAAGGTAGTGTCGTATTTTCACGTAAAACCAAGAAAATCAATAAAGAGATAATCAACCATTATTTTGTCATTCGCTTTTATATACGCGTTATTCACACTTCATCTTCCTCCTGTTTGTCTTTTTATGTCAGATCACGTTGAAATAAATATCGGTTCCAGTTCAATCACCAAATTTCAGCGGGGCCCGTGAGCAATCTTCTTCAATCTGAAATCTGTGGATGCTTTAAATAACACAAAAAGTGTTGATAAACCGTAAATCAAATAAAAGCAATAAAATATTGTTTTACGTTCTAAATCTATCACTAATTATTGATGGTTATTTTTTAAAAAATAAATAAAAATTACTTTAAACAGAAGTGACATCTCCATACTGTTATTCAAACACAGGTTTCAGGAACCAGGAACTGATAAATCAATTCATATATAGAACATCTGAGTTCGTAACAAGACTGAACAAGACAGGCAATTATTTTCACTTACTATGTTAAAGCAGATCTCTTACCATTCTCAAAAGTTTTTTTAAGTAATGACCTTATTTACATATTGGCATTAAACAAAGGAAGAAATGACGTTGGCCACTTGGTGATATATAAAAATTATGTATTTTCCAAAAGTACAAATTTTTCAAATTTAAAGTGAATCACTATTCTAATTAGTTAAAATGAATACACACATAATATTTTCTATTTCCTATATCTATAAATAACAAACATTATTTCTTGTATTCAAATGAAAATCATTTACATAACAATTGATCTAACATTGCGGAAAAGATCTAGAAACATTGAAATTTCAGTATTGCAAAGTAAAATATAATATTAATTAAAAAACAAATTTATATATATATATATATATATATATATATATATATATATATATATATATAGGAGGAGAGCTCAATGTAATTAAAATTACAGGGTTAATATAAAATAAAATAAAATTTCAGTGTTAATTAAAACTGTTGAATGATCATTTTCAGCATGAAAGAGAGATTTCGCATCTCATCAGCAACTAGCACATTTAAGATTATAAGTTTTTAAGATTATATTATTCTGTTAAATTTAATAAAAAATTTAACATTGAGTTCTTTTACAATATTTTATCTCTGTTGGAATTTGCCTTACAAAAATACCAAATATTCTAAATTATATATATATATATATATATATATATATATATATATATATATAAAATACTGGATTTTAAAATGAAATACATACAGGCTAGGGTTAAATAAAGATTTAGGTGTTTTGAATCTTTATAAATATTTCAATAGTTAAACATTTTTTAGATACACTTCAAAAATTTTCGTTAAAACAACATTTGTAGGTATTGTTAGGGATGGGTTTGCGTTTACAAATATTTAACAAAATCTGTCGCTTTCTGCGTCACGTGATGTAAACAATCTCTCGGACGAACGCTCATCGCGAAAACGTTTCTAATTTAAATTTTGAAATCATTTGTTTCGGATGAAAGGCCGAGGACGGTCTGAAATATCAAATATAATAATAGAAATAAATAAATACTGTCAAAAAATACATTTTTAAACTTACAAATTTTAGTAGTTTTTCCTATACATATTAAGACAGTATATGTGGATCATCACTATGTTATTTATATCTATCTATCTATCTATCTATCTATCTATCTATCTATCTATCTATATATATATATATATATAGAAATATAATTAGCAAATTGGCATATAAATATATATAGTGATAGATATTTTGCAATATCAGACGCCCATTAAATAACGTAAGACAAAAATGAGATCGTATTCTTGATTAAATGAAAATAGCAAAACCTAAAATTATTTTGCCTTCAAAATAAAAGTTTAACCATCATACTAAATAGACAAAATAACAATATTCTATAAAAATGATAAAATTAACTCATTGTCTTTACTCATCGCGACTATTCGCTTTCAGTCCAATCTCCACTAATCTAAGGCTGATGAAAGTTAAGTTCCACTGCAATGTGGCCACGTTTAAGAAAAAGCACTTCATTCTTTCTCCGCACCAGATAGCTTTTGACATTTGTGTAAGTGTTTTTTCAGTTCGTGTCACCAATCAAATTGCAACAAATTGCATTTATCATTTATTATACGTTTTCATTTTTAAATTTACTTTTTTTCTAAAATATCCGTGTTTGATTTCATAGCCAAAGGTTCAATATAATTAAATGTACGTCATAATTAGAAGATTTTGATTCAACTCATATTTAAGGAAAATCGGGCTCCAAGGGTACGATTTCCAGTTTTGTTCATGGTTACTTATTTGTTCTGAGCAAAACAGTATCCAAATTAGGACAAAATAAATTAAGCACAATGTCCAATATATTTATTAAAAATGTTCAATGTAAAATTTACCTTCGTTTCCTTAAGTGTGACTACCAAATTTCTTATGTCTTGTAATCGAATAAAAACTGATATTTAAATTCGAATATCAATAAATAAACGCCAAACAATGTTTGATGCTAACGACTAATATTAACCTACTAAACACGGTAAAGAATTTCGGCTTTATTTGTATTTTTTTATTCAATTCGAAATATATAATGCGTAAGTGCCCAATTTCAGGATGAATTTTTAAAGCCAACATCCCTTTCTCATTTAGAATATTGGCAAACCACGATCATAATATTTTTTTCTAATTTGCTTTTCTGTTCAATGTAATATTATGAAGAAAATAATTAAGAAGAATATGTGCCATGTCATCTATTTAATGGATTAATCTGTTGTTCGGTTACAGTCAGTTATTTGAACACAGATGTTTTTATAAAATACTTTTTGAATTTTATATACACGTCATAATAATAACAAGAACAGCAACAACAACACTAATCATAATAATAATAGGATCTTGAATCACTGCTGGTTTTTTTTTCAAAATATGGCGTTTCCAGAAGAGTGTGCATGTTTAGTTTCCGATGCTAACACATCTATATGGAAGCACTCTATGCAAACTTGAAATTCAATGTATATCATTTCGCCGAAGTGTAAACAACTTTGATTTTCATAGCGTTAAACACATTGAATTTCGTGCGAAAAAAAAAGTATATATTAGGAATATTACTGCACTACTTTGCTTCAAAATATCTGAAGCACACAGAATTATTGTTGGGACTTACGGCTCCGTCAGAAATAATACAGGGATTGATTTAGACGCTTTAAAATAATGATTTTGATGTTGAAGATAAAGAACTTTCTGGCTACGGAAAAGGCTTGCCGACCAAGAATTAGAGGAACTACTTCATGAAGACTCATTTCAAGTGCAAGCTGAACATGCAGAATTATTAGGAGTTGATCAAACAACAGTTTTGAAAAGTTTGAAAACTATAGATGTGATTTAAAAAAAAAGAAAATATTAGGTACCGTACGAGTTGAAGCCGAGAGATGTCAAACACCGTCTTGTCAAGTCTTCAACGGCAGGAAAGGAAACATCTTTTGCATTGTATCATGATTGAAGGATGTACGTTGCGGTCCAGTATATATCGACCCGGAACGAGAAATCGGAGATCCGAGTTCGAATTCCAGTTGAATTCGTTGCAATCATATGCGCGCAAATACCTTTGGGAAAGGTATTAATCCGTCTCTTCCCTCCAGCTATGGGTCAAATAACAAGACAGATTGGGTTCTATAGCCTTGGTTGGCAACCAGTCTACCGCAGAAAGCAATGACAACCTACTGCGGGATAATCTTCTGCCCAGTCAGTCATGTCTCTTTCGAGACATGATCGCCCAAGCGTGTATCACGTATGGCACTTAACTCACTGACTGATCATGATCGGTGATTAAAAATGGATACACTATGATAACCCTAAGCGTTATAAGATCGTGGATTAAGCCCGGTTATGCATCACCATCGACGGCAAAGCCGAATATCCATGGTTCAAGATTCTGCTTTGCATTTGGTGGGATTAGCTGGGTGTAGTTTATTATGAGCTGATCAAACCGACCAAAACCATTTAATGCGCGCAGACACGGCAATTTTACCAAATATGACAACACGATAAGACACATGTAGCAATACGAATGAAAACCTATTTGGAAATGCTTAAACGAGAAGCCCCAATCTATCCGCATTATTCATCAGACATTGCCCCGTTCGATTATCGTTTGTTCTGATTGAGGGTATATGTTTGGTTGAGCAGAATTCTCTTTCTTATGAAGATGATAAAAATTGAGTCGACTCGTGGTTAGCCTCAAAAGACATGTCTTTTTTTCGACGTGGAACTTAAATCCTGCCAGAAAGATGTGAAAAAGTAGTGGCTAGTGATGGAAAATATTTTCAATGACATGTTTCGTGCAAATGTTTTTAAATAAAACATTACTTTTCATGAAAAATTACGTCTTAATAATAATAGTAACAATAACAATACATGAAAGATATATACTTAAAATGAAGAAATTTAAGCATGTTGTTTTATGATCTTTAAAATTCCATACTTCATCTATTTTAGTTGGAAGAGCAACAAAATTGTACTCGATTGAACTTACAAATCTACCAGCAAAAATACAAATTGATCTTTTTAAAAATTACAACAGGAAATGTTTTCTTTTCACAGTAGTGCATATTTTTTTTAACATACCAAAATATTCCTTTCAAAACGATGTTTCATTTGATTTTATTAATATACACATAACAGATCGAGTACCACTAGTGATTACGGAATCTGTTTATGACAAATTATCTTTGATAGGATGTGCGTTGTGGCGCAGTGGATATCGGCTCGGAACGAGAAATCGGGGAACTGAGTTCGAATTCCAGTTGAATTCCTTGCATTCACTTACGCGCAAATACCCTTGGGAAAGGTATTAATCCGTCTCTTCCATCCAGTTATCGGTTAAATAATAGGACAGATTTGGTTCTATAGCCTTGGTCGGTAACCAGTCTACTGCAGAAAGCAATGCGGGATAATCTTCTGCCCAGTCAGTCATGTCTCTTTCGAGACATGATCGCCCAAGCGTGAATCGCGTATGGCACTTAACTGACTGACTGATCTTTGATATATTAAACAAAATTCTTCTTCAGTAAAAGACTACTGGAATATATATGTCAATTGGGACAGTGAAGAAGTTGATCAGAATTTATATGTAGCCATTGAAAAATGTTCTCGTTTCGCCCTCTTCTAAAATTGTCAAATTTGAAAATACTATTTACATCGTTCGGACTGTTGTCCTCTTTTTATTGGCATGTTTACGACACTTAGTCAGTTTTATTGAATCTATATGTATATTCATTTGTGTCTTTATTGAATCTATATGTATATTCATTTGTGTCTTTATTTAATCTATATGTATATTCATTTGTGTCTTTATTTAATCTATATGTATATTCATTTGTGTCTTTATTTAATCTATATGTATATTCATTTGTGTCTTTATTTAATCTATATGTATATTCATTTGTGTCTTTATTTAATCTATATGTATATTCATTTGTGTCTTTAGTTAATCTATATGTATATTCATTTCTGTTATTTACTAAAATAGGGTTGTAGCTAATTTATGCATTCAGTTAGAAATGATGACTTGCCTAATTTGAGTCTTGGTTATAAACTACATCCGGTAGGAAGGCCTCTGACCCGGAATTTTAGATTGCTGTTTTTCCGAGGCCCCCTGTCATCCGGTGTGCTAGCCCCTGTTAGGAACTCAACTATGGGTAAACAGTGAACACCGTAAATGGAGTCAAAACACTATGAAAAAAATACAATTTGATAGTAAAACATACCAGCAATAAACTTTCGCAGTAAAAGAATGTTTGTAAAATAAATTACTATGAATTAAATTTTGGCAGTAAATGACCCATAAGCATTTGATATTCCGATAAAAAGAACAAAAGGAAACAAACTGAATAATATGCCCTGATGTAGAGCGAAGTTAAATTTAAGAGAAGTAGAAAGCCAGCATAACATGCTATGAATAATGGCGGCTGGTTTGCAGGCATAAAGACGGTCATTTAGGAATTTGGCACAAAATATAACTTCTACCTCGTCTTACTTAACATAAACAAATGTTAGTAATTATGAAAACTGATGAAAAAGAGGTGGAAAATTGGTATTCTCCGAACAGATTAAAGGCAAATGGAAAGCAGTACTTGACATAACTGGAAAGCTTAAGGGAATGAATAACGAATCAGGGTTTGGTAGAATTGGCCAAAAGACAACATTTATTACGAGTTAAAATCGATAAGAACAATTATGGAGCTATGATCGCCAATATTTTCTAACTGCTGATTATTCTCAGAAATTTCCAAACAAAAACGCGCTGGGAACATTTCTACTTGCTTCATAATCAATTGCGGTAAAGAAAAATGCACAATTGATCGCTGTTTTGCCATTGATCATCTTCATCAGTCCCGTAATCGGGTTTTATCGTAGGGTCACTGCTTGCACCTGACAAGAGTCCTCCAAATATCTGGGTTGAAAGTCAGATTCCGGTATCGTATTGTAAATCCTCGGCTAAAACGCTTCCCAGATACATGTACTTCTGCACCAGTGCGAAACATTTTTATTGCTATACAAGTTACACGTTCCTTTCCTTTAGAAACCTCAGATCAAGATCAATGTGTACTATCTGCTCTCAAACATGTCAATGTACATTTCACACACACACACACACACATACATACGCACACACACACACACATATATATATATATGTGTGTGTGTGTGTGTCATTTGATAAAATATGGGAATACACAAATATATAAAAATATTATTAACGTGTTAATAAAAGAGAGCATTGTTTTATTAACACATGAATACTATTTTTATACATTTATATATTCTCATATGTATATTCAGTAATTCCTAAAAGTACATATATATATATATATATATATATATATATATATATATATATATATATAAGTTTGGGTTTGATGTGTGTGTAAACATGTTTTAGGTGTTCGCAGGATGTACAGTGTGAACTTGCTACATTTAAAATCCTTATAATCTAAGCAAAGAAAATGTTAAAAACCATTGAAAGAAGATGTATTCTATATGTTTATTTCCTAAGCCGTAAATGATGTTTTAATATTTTCTTGTCTGATGATCCATTACCAGCATTTAGTCATATTGCAGAAATATGGCTTCCGCGCAATGCCAGTTGGCACTAAATATCAGAAATTAGGGTGAATGTTCAATACGGATATAATCATTCTTATTATGTTATTGTTGTTGGGTCGCAAATGTACATTAGACATTAACCTTATTGCAGTAGAAAAACCTCGACAACAGAAAGAGCGCATTAGTGTTATTGTATTTATCGTATCCTAGCATCATTTCTGACTGCTTATTGTATAACGGTCGTGGAGTAAAATCTGTCGGTTGCGTTATCTGCATAATACCATCCTGTTCTTACTCATTGACTAGGTGTGTCTTTAAAACATCTATTTCCGTGGATAGACTTGATTTTTTTTGTCTGGACCCCAGACACTGGAACGAAAGCAGATTTTGTAAATTATAATTTACATCATCGATAATTACATGAAGAGGAAGAAATATAGAATGCCGATAATTACAGTTCCTGGAAGGCTAGCAGTTTGATTACTTCGAACATTTGTGCATAAAAAAGTAAGTGAATGAGAAAAAGTAAACTTTCTATGGAAATTCTAGAAATAATTATCTTAGTTGTGTGAAAATAGATTTATTGAAGGCATACATATTTATTCACCACTGGACTCTAGCTTAAATGCAAAGTCAATACTCATCTACTAACCACTGGACTCTAGCTCTCTCCCCACCCCCGTATAACCTTCCCTTTCTCTCCACCTATCTATCTGTCATCGCACCTGCATTCTCAGCTTTCTATTGCTCCTTTCTAACTAGTTTGTACTCCTCACTTTTATCTAATTAATCTTTTTACAGTGGTATTTCTGCCTTGTTCGGGGTGAAATGATTAAAACAAAATTTCTGTCAGGTTTTGGAAGAAGTTGATTTATTTATTTGTATTTTCTTATGGTTGATTAACACTGTGTGTTATTTAAAGCCGAAGCGGGTGAAGCTATTTATTTTTCTTGTAGATATTGCATTAATAACTTTTGAGGATAACAATGGTTATTCCAGATAGAATTTTTACTATTCAACCCATGACTGAGAAAGAAATGGAATCATACTTTTTCCAATGGTATTTGTGCTCAGGTGAATATAATTATCCAGAGTGGAATTCGAACCTTACTCTCGAATTTCTCAGTCGGAACCGCTTATCAATTAGAACATCCGCACATATTTTTGGAAATGGATTTTGTATCTTAAAAGATAATATTTAATGTATATATGCCTCAAAATATTTTATATTTTGCTTGTCATTATGTAATTATGTCCTTTATTTAGCCCGTTCGTTACGTCCTGCCACCACTTCATAAATAATAGACTATTCTGTTTTGATCACTTGGAATCAGCGATGTTGTTCCGTTACAGTGAGAAAAAGAAAGAAACAATTAAAAAATCAATGGGGAAATAGAGGAGGGTGATAAATCTCATTGGATTTAAAATTGACTTCAGTGAAATGGAAAACATTGTCAATGTCTATTCGTTTCATTTATACACGTTTAATTCTTTAAATAGGAATTTACATAATACTTAGGATTGTTATTGCAATATTTTTGAAAGATGTTCAGCTCGATAAAGAAATTATTATAGAAGTAGGAATCTCTATCAACGTCCTCAATCATTAACATAAAAATTTAGATACATCAAAAAATTAAAATAGTAAAACTTTAAAATTTTCATGGGTATATCTAATTTTAATTGATATGAGAATTTTAAAACTGACAAATATTCTGTTTATAAGGTCACAACAATACGAAAATACTTTTTATACTGCTACAAGTTTTTTAATATACTTAATTTGAAATATTTAAAAAAAAAAACATTCCGCTCGAGTAATTACAATGACTTTATCATTCCTTCTTCTAGACAAACCTTCTTTATTCAAAATCTTTTATTCGTATCAAGCCCTTTAATTAAATTTGTGCACTGATATTTTGTTATGGGACCCGTAAAATTGTTAGGGTCAGAGGTGCACCACTAGTACCGCAGCCACAGTAGTATTGGTAGTTTGACTGGTTTTGAATTTCCTATAGAAAGCTGCAAGACTATTTACATACTGCTGGCAGAAGAAAAACTTTTTAGAAAGGTTAGCACACAAGTGAATACAATGAACTTGACTAGAAATCGAACCCACTACCCATTACTCCGTCGTTAATTGTACAAATCAGCAAATATTTATCAATATGTATAGATGTATGTATGAAGTTATTTACGCTTAAATTAACATTTGAGAAATAAAATGCATTTTTTAAAATGGATATAATGATAGCAGTAGTTCTTTGTTAATATTTGGAAATAAATTATTAAGAATACACCTTTAAGCGCCGAAACTAAGTGCGTCGTCAGTGTTGTTGCTCCTATGTCACTAGACGTTGCGGGTCCATATAAACAACAGGCTTCTTCGATCGGCGACCCAACCGAATATGATCAGTATTCGGCCCGCACCTAAACTAAAAAAATTCTATTAGCTTTAGGACGTGCATGATAAAAGTTCCCCTAGAAAATGGCAACCAATCAAGACTTCACTTGGGTAATTCGATGTTATAGATCGGGTATGCTCGGTTGTACTGAACTTCAAGACAGGGTAATTTTTGAAGGAAGAGTAGAAAAACCTTAATGTATAAAAAGAATATTAGAGTAGCTCGTAATTCCAATTAGCGATTATCAATTTATGGCAACGACGAATAAATTCATTACTTAGAATGTAGGAAATGAATAAGAGTTGACACTACAATTTGAAATTCATACATATAAGATGAACCACCGGAAGATAGAAAAGACTGTAGTGAATGGGCCTTATAAATTAATACCATTTCTACTAGATTTTCTCCGGGTTTGAAAGGGAGTGGGAAAATACTCGTGATTAGAAGCTACTATATTTATCTTTCCTTGTCTTCAGATTTAGGATTCAGTGTTGCATTATTTCATATTGCTAAAATACAAAAGGTTTGCTAATATACAGCCGGTTTATTTTTTCGATAGCTTTGCAAATAAAACAGAGCTAATGTCGAAATCAATATTATCTGCAATTGTTCACAATATGACAAAACGTATTATGCAAGCGTTTTCTAAACAATGTATATCAAGCCAATTAAAATCGAAAATATTTTCAGAATGTCTTGTTTGATTTTAATATTAACATATCTCTAAATATATTATTACACATGCTGAAAATATCGTGCTTTATAAATTTTCGTTTTTATTATGAAAACACTGAATTTACGGTAAATATTTTTACTTACAAATAAATACAAACTTTATCGCCCCAAACCGTATAAATCATTAACAAATTATCACATACAAAAATAGTGCAATGACATTGCCAATTTTGCAAGCTGTGTAATAATAAGCTTTGCAGACTATACAGAAACACTTTTTACATTAATTCATAGTCTAAACATTGTTAATGAAGTGTATTACACAATAAAGAGATATACGGTACTTCTCTGAGAGATTTCTTAACTTAAAATTGACACAGCGTTTTAATAAAATATATATTGCTCCAAAAGACTTTATAGTCTAGGAGTTAACTCTTTTATCAATATGCAGCCTTTAACAAAAAACCCAGGCCTCATCGAATAAAGATCTTGAATCCTCACTTAAATATTTCATGCACTAAAATTTAGTAACTTTACACGTCGTTTTTAGTGATGTTAATGTCGCATATTAAATGCTTACATGTTTTTAGCAAACTTTCTTAATATTCTCCACGATTTATCTTTGTTTACATTAGCGACACCAATTTCCTCAGACCTTCCTGTGATCTCTCTTTTTCTTTGTCACCACTCACTGTCTGACTCTCTCTGTTTCAATTTTTTAACTTCAAAGACTGTGATCTCATCACCCAGTAACTTGAAAATAACTTTTTTCTCGTTTGAGGTGATATATCTCAAAAATAAAAAAAATTACGTAAAAAAAAGTTTAATACTAATAACTATGCAGTTATCTATCTATCTATCTATCTATCTATCTATCTATATATATATATATATATATATATATATAAAACAATAATACAGAAGAAAGCAGTAAACAATCGTTTCAAAATGTATGAAATAATGAAAAAGTGATGGATACAGAATTCAAGAAGAATGTAGACCAAAAATATATATTCAATAAATAAGGCTACCGGTTTTCTACCGTGAGGTATCTTCAGGCACAAGGTCGTGATATATATATATATATATATATATATTAGATTTGGTGTCTGTCGGAGTCTATACTTCCTAAGCAATAGGCGCATGGAATCAGAGAATGGAAATTTTAACGTGTTGTATATAAGCAGTATATACACAGGACATTCACCAATGAAGTGAATTCATTTCTGAATAGTCTCGCTTATATATATATATATATATATATATATATATATATATATATTTCCGCAGACAGGTATGTTTCGCATGGGCGCTCGGTAGTAGAAGGCAGACTTTTTAGCGTATATATTATCATTATACACGCCCAATAGCCAGAATGCTCTAATTCATTACTGAATGAGCAATGCGTACATATATATCTATTGTGAAAACATTAAATTTTTAATCAATACAAAGAAATTTTCATGTGTCGCGTTCTAGAAATTTTGAATACAAAATATCTTTTGATGAGAATAACATTGTTTATGACAAAATTCTAGTCAGTCTCAAAGGATAAAACATCTCTCATTGTTGGGGAAAATGTCTAGAAAATGATTTTGATCATAAGTTCATCTACAGTAGATTTACTCACTGACTATTACAACATTTCACCATCTCTGCTAGAAATTTTATTTTTACATTGTGAGAATCCTTATAAAAAAAAGTGATGTAAAAAAAAATAAGAAACTAAATGAAATCGTCTAGATACAAATAAAAAAATTATTGCCAGCATTCTTCATTCGTGTGCATGCGTAGGCGCGCTAAAATAACAAATTTAGTCTGATGAAGTTCTAAAAGCCGAAATGTGTTACAGGAAAACTTTTCCCCATTTCTTAAATTTCTCCCAATATATATATATATATATATATATATATATGTGTGTGTGTGTGTGTGTGTGTGCGTGTGTGCGTGTGTGGATAGGGGTCGCAGGTTAGAATCCTGCCGAATGACACATTTTCGTAACAAAAAAAATCTATCGTAATTAATCAGGCAGGTAGAAATAAATATATAATAATGTTTATTATAAAGAGAATAACTACTTAAATATACGTATCGTCCAAAAAATGTTCAAACAAATAATTTCATATATATATATATATATATATATAATGAGAAATAAGAAACAACATGGAATTACAGAAAATATATTATCAAAAGTATTTTATTTTATTTTTGATATCAATTAATTAAATTATGACGTGAAACTCTCTTAAAGTCACCCCAACTTAAAATATGTTTTATTGTGCGGATGGGTCAATAATGTGTCTGCGTCTTGGATTAAGATTTGCTGAAATTATCTGATGTCCTTCAAAATTTCTACTAAAAAACCTCTGCCAGTATCTTTGCTGTTATGTCATGAATTGAGCAACGATAAATGGTATTTAGTGTTAATTACTGAGTTGAAAATTACATGTCTTTAAAAAGATAAGATGGATTAAAAGAGGAAATATTAACCTCTGCATTTTGAAATTCAACTAATTAATAAGCTGAACGTGATATTTTAATGTCGTTTCAGCATTCAGCATTATTATAATGCTTCGAACCTCTTCATATCTATCTATCTATCTATCTATCGCTAGGGAATATCATACAGAACCCTCTTTTTCGTCACTGGTGAAAACTCATTCAAATGCGGGTACGTTGCGTTGTCGAGAAAGAAATGAGAATCAGGCTATCACATGTTGTGGCGTGGGGTCGCCATTTCTCCAATTTCACTATGCAGTACCGGTGAAGTCTCACTCTTTTATTTAAAAAATGAAAGCATTCGTTAGACTCACCACAAGTTTGGCTATTGTCCTTCTCTCTAACCATCTAAGGGCTTTATCACCCAGCACCTGTAACCGGCCACTGCCGGGTTCATCACAAAACAACAACTTCTAGAGCCAATGCGTTCATTGAAAGCGATATAACAAAACGAATTAGGCGAATTGATGCTAACAAGCCCCCTTTAAAACCATAAAGCTGACAAACCCCTAACAAGCAGCTCGGCAAAACCATTGTTTCTCGCCGCTGATCCGGCTATGACCAATGTTTATGCAAAACTCCCGTGCATTAATCAAGAAGAATTCATCTATATACACCCTATTGCTTTCCCGGCGCGTAATTCACATTAATTTGCGTATTAGTGATCACTTCATTCTATACAACGTCAAGAATGACAATGACTTTTTTGGTGATACTTTTAAGTTTAATGTTTGAAGACTTACAAAGAAGAATTTTTTGTTCCTTCCAATCTGTCTTATAAGAACTGAACAGAACTTTCCACCATTTGAAGAAGTCTTTTAATAAAATATGACAATTTTACATTTTGTATTCTATTGTTTGAGGTGATGAAAAATGGGTTTTGCATGTCAACACAATAAAAAAAAAGACAATAGTTAGCAGAAAAAGTGAACCTAGTGTGAATTTCTTGAAAAGAACTCTGCCAGTTGAAGTGTCTGGTGTAATTTGTAAGGTTTCGTCTATTACTACATTATATAAATTTGTACCTTTATTGCCACTCACCTGAGAGGGCAAAAGATTTGGTAAAGAGAATATCTTATTCTTCAGTGTACGAGCATGATACACTTTTGGGCTCTTCATAAGAGACATAACCCAAAAAATCTTGATGTGATAGGAAGTTCCTCTAAATCATCCGTACTCATCAAGTAGAAATCATAAGATTTTCATCCGTTTTGATTAATGAAGTATTTAAAAAATGGCACAAAATTAAAAAAGTAAGAATTCGTGAACATGTTTTTTCCAATATTTTCCCGATTATAAAAGAATTTCCTTTTAACGAGAAACTGAATGTTGCTTTCCCGCTAAGCAACAGTCTTAGAAATTTACTGCGATTATATTATTGATGAATAATTCTAAATGAATTTTACTTACATCAGAGGTAACAGATTATTTAAATATCATCTGTGGAAATAGGGTTTTTCTAATCTTTGAAACGGGAAATATTCTTTCTGTATATTTTTTTTCTTTTTATGATGGAAAAATAGCTATGTTGTCTATGCCTTTTTTGTATATTCGTATAAATCCTAATTGTTAGTCTAGTTATGTAGCTCATCAATGTGATTTACAAATTGATTACCTCATTTTTATGACAGCGCTGTTGAGATTAACCTACTGAGATCTTCCGGAATTTCAAAACTGTCGTACGTATCATTCATCACTTAAACATAGTCAAAGTGAAGACAATGTTAGCATCTTGATGAGTCTCATTCTAATATTTTTCTTGTTTACCTAATTTTATATTTAAATAACATTAACACTTTCAATTTTTTTATCTATTGCAGATGTTTCTCTGACATTTCAAAATGCTTTTTGTCTATTAAAGAAAGTGAACAGTAGATGGCGCTATCTGGCCACATAGACTAGGTTGTATTTGTCATTCGTGTAAAATTTTGGCTAGTCTGCCTTCAAATTTTAACGTGTTTAATAACGAGTTAACTAATAAGAGTTCCGTTTAACTATTGGTGGAATATTCGTATCGTGAGCAGGCAGATATTACGTTTACTTACGGACACGCGATTGGTAATAGATGCGTGGCTTCACGGTTGCATCAGATTGTGTTTCCAGAAAAAGGTAGCCGATTCATCTTATTTTTGCTGTTGCTTATCGTTGTTTTGCTGAAACAGGATACGTGTCACCACAAATTATGGATCGAGGTTGATCGATTGTACATTTAACTGCAAACTTTAAACATAATGACTTGAATGACTTGAAACCGAAAGGATTTTAAACATATGTTTAAATAGATTTTTGTACTTCTTTCGGTGTGAAGAGCCTGTCCTAAATCT
This sequence comes from Ascarosepion bandense, assembly GCA_037127315.1. Taxonomy (NCBI): domain Eukaryota; kingdom Metazoa; phylum Mollusca; class Cephalopoda; order Sepiida; family Sepiidae; genus Ascarosepion; species Ascarosepion bandense. Next base: position 2,213,477 of record JBBBDQ010001492.1, read on the forward strand.
TTTGCTACAAGTTTTTCTGATAATATATAAAACCATGTAAAAACTACAAAACTGCTACAAAATTGTAAATTTTGTTTTGTGATTGAAAGAACAATGTCTCATCAGGCAGCTAATGTTTATATATATATATATATATATATATATATATATATATATATGTGTGTGTGTGTGTGTGTGTGTATAAAGTTTTAGTTTACAACATGTACAAATTTCAAAATAATACAAAATTCTACATTTTGTTTTGTGATTAAGAGAACAATGTTTCATCAGGCAGTTAATGTATATATATCTATATATATATATATATATATATATAGTATTTATTTTAATTTAGAACATGTGCAAATTTCAAACTAATACAAAATTTTACATTAGATAATGATGGCACCATCATTATTAATTCCCTGATGAACCATTGTTCTTTGAATGTCAAAAACAAAATGTACAATTTTATAGATGTTTGTAGTTTGTACATGTTCTAAAATAATTATTAACAATAAATATTCGTTGCTCCATTTTTATACTGAGCACTCTTTTTACCGAATGTTTTGAACCTTGCATTTTCTTTGTTCCTTATTCATTTGAATATATATATATATATATATATATATATATATATATATATATATATTGCGGCTGATTTGTAACGTAACTTTTTTTTTTTGAAGAGATAGTGGTTTGTATCCTGCATGGGCAACGTTGTAATGCCAACGTTGCTTTCAGTTTTGCTATTTCAGTAGACTCTAAAGTTTATGTCTGAATTCTTTTGGCGTTGCTATAGCGCCCTTAAATAAGATATGAACAATAATTTGTCCAACATTTTAACAAAAGTAACATTATGGATTTGTCCCATTCATTTCAATAAGCATCTGACAGTATCGTGTTTTACCCCTCATTAGGATGGAATAGGCTAGCCTCCCTGAGAGTAATATACTACGACTCCTTAGCCTCACACCCTCAGCAGACCTCAAGTGGAATGACTATATCGAATCTATTGCTAAATCCGCTGCTAAGTATGTCGGTTCACTGTGCAGGGCCAGGAAGTCTTTCTTGTTTGACTCCATCCTGCACACATATAAACCATCCGCCCGTTTATTGAATACTGCTGCCACATCTGATAGGGTGCCCCTCCCCTACTATTCATCTCGGGGTTATTGACAAAATCCATCGGAGAAACTGTAATGTGATCGATACCGACTTGGCAGCTCGGCTGCATTCGCTTTCTCACCGGAGTGATGTGGCTTCCCTGTGCCTCTTCTATGAATACTTTCACGGTTTCTTCTTCAATGAACTTAGCTTACTGGTGCCCCTATGTATGAATTTACACGAGCTACGAGATTAGAAACTAGGTCTAACCCTTTTACACTGAAATCGATAAAAAGTAACCGCAGTTTCTACTCTAACAGCTTCTTTTCTCGCAGTTCCGTCTGTGGTATTCCCTTCTATATACTTGCTTCCCCGACATCTACAATCTCCGGAAATTTAAATACAAGATCAATAGACATCTCCTATCACACTAACTCGGATGCATTCTCTCAAGCTATTTTTTCCATCCACTCCACCCCCATTCTCGGTATTCTCATATGTCTATTACCCTCCGCCTGACATCCCCTATAGCTCATCCCTCTTTCTCATCAGTTTTCCGTATGTAACTCCCTGCGCAACAATGGCAGTAGAATGCCTTGCTTAAGGTGAAAGAAAAAAAGCTTTGTTCTTAAGTATCTCAAACGGTGGTTTGTAATGCGTATAGGCTTTGAAATTTTTTGTTTATTTTTCCAGTTGGTTTGCAACTTTATCTGTTTTTGGATTTTGTTCTGGTATTGCAACTACTGCTGTAATTATTATTTCTTTTAATTTTGTTTGTATACCCTTTTCTTCTCGGCTCCCTCCCAGAGACCTAAATAAAGAAATGCCATCATAATATTTTTCATTTAAGCTTAAAAATACGCACAGTTTACATAGATAAAGAATTTGTAATCTATGAGCTGTGCATATGAGAATGGTTTTTGTTTATCTTTAAAGCACGGGATACCAAGGCCCTTCAACGAGTCTATCAAAACATTTTTTAATCAAAATCATGGAGCCAAACTATTCTTCTTCTTCTTCTTCTTTTTCTTCTTCTTCTTCTTCTTCTTCTTCTTCTTCTTCTTATTATTATTATTATTATTATTATTATTATTATTAATGTCTTTATGTGGCCCATGGTTTATTTTTTCACTTAAGAAACCTTGTGGCTTGAAATATGTTTTTAATGATCTTCAAAGCAATATTACGGTTTACATGAACCGGTATGTCAATATAAGAACAAATTCTGCTTTTGTGTTCATTCAACCTTATATCTGGGAGGTTAGCTTTGATCTTTCTGTCTGTATGCACTGGAAAGTTCCATGAAATTGTTACAATTCCTATGTTTGAAACTGTGTCTAGGCAGTGCTCATCCTAATGTGTGCAATTCCCTTCCCATGAAATTTGTATATTTTTCAATGCAAATATTGCCTCATTCTGTTATTCTGAGGTTTATATTCGATAGATGCTAACACTGTATAATCTGTTACAAGATGCTTATTTTGGGATATCGATCACTGAACCAGTATTTATGACCAAACGATTGTTTGGCATGTTTGCGTGATTATTAATTATCATTAATGTATTTTTTATGTTTCTATCAGATATATGGTGTCTATCGCGGCGAACTCAACGATAGGAATAGCTTCAAATCTGAAATCTACTTGTCAATATCCTCTCTGGCTTCTACTTATATGGAATTTATAACTCATTTGATTCGTATGTTTTTGACATGGTTCCTAGAGAGCGTTTTATCATTGACACGATCTCATGTTTCTTTAAATCTATGGTTGAATAGGATTTTCCAAATTTATTTATTTTTTGCTAATGTTCTTTTTCTATTACTTGAACACAGTCGCATCAGCATTAGATGTTAAAATTATGTTGATGTTTTACTATTTTCTATGGGAAATAAGACATGGTGAAATAATGTATGGCGGCTCGTATTGAGGAATCGGAGAGTAAAACTTAAATGCCAGTCAAATTCATTATATTCACTGAAGTTCTATTACTTTCCGCCGGTCCACACTCCACCCACGTCTATTGTACAGGTGTAGAGGCTCATCCCTTGTTCCCTGTTTAGGATGTGGTTTCCGGTTTTCTCTTTTCCAAATCATTTCACTCCTACGTAGCCCCCTGCACATCAGTGGCGTTACCGCCTTGCTCGGGGTGATATGATTAAAACAAAACTTATCTGAAGGACAGACTGGATTATGTACCCTTGAATTGCTCCCAGTCTATCACAGAACGAACTGGCAATCTGTCCCGGAAAAATCTCCATCACCCTCATCCAGTATGACTCGAACCAGTATAAAAAAAGTAGGCTAAAAAATGACATGAGAATAATATCTCATTTTGTTGTGCAATCTACGACAACACGAATATTCGACTGATGATGATGTGGAAGTTTCCATTTTCGGAGGATTCTGCTTATATAAATAGTCAAACCCTCCCATGTTATTTCTACGGTTCTCAGAGTGTGACTATTGCCAATCGGTTGTACTATTTTTCCTGTTCAGTTTGTAATATTCATTGATCATGTACAGTACTGTGCAAAAGTATTAAGACAAGAACTATTTTATCTTTTATGAAGCATCAAAATAAAGTTTACAATCACCCCTGTCCTAACACTTTTGCACACTACTGGTAGTGTGCAAAAGTATTAATGTATTGTTTTCCTAAAAACCTCACTGAAATTCAAATACAGGGTGAAAATTCAAACCTTTGTAAGAATTATTTAACTAAAAAGTAAAAGGAAGTAATACTTTCGGAATTTGAATTGTCACCCTCGAAGTCCTCATCTCAATCCTATAGAACATCTATGGGATATTTTGGATAAAAAAACTAATAAATCTAATGTTACTTTTCAAGACACACTTTGGGAAGAAATACAAGCTGCTTAGCAGGAGATACCATTAGATACATTGAAAAAGATTTTAATGTCAATGCCTGACAGAATGAAAGCTGTGATCAAAGCAAAAGACTATTATACTAAATATTAAATTTATTTTGTAACAAGTTGTTTTTTTTTCTTGTTAAAGCATTTGTTGGGTAAATCAAATAAAATTACTTTAATTAAATTGTTTATTTTCTGTCAAGATGCCTCATAAAAGATAAAATAGTTCTTGTCCTAATACTTTTGCACAGTACTGTATATATACTAGGTGCGATTGGTAAATTGTCGCAATTATCTTGATGCCTCATAAAAGATAAAATAGTTCTTGTCCTAATGCTTTTGCACAGTACTGTATATATACTAGGTGCGATTGGTAAATTGTCGCAATTATCTTGATGCCTCCTAAAAGATAAAACAGTTCTTGTCCTAATACTTTTGCACAGTACTGTATATATACTAGGTGCGATTGGTAAATTGTCGCAATTATCTTGATGCCTCATAAGAGATAAAATAGTTCTGGTCCTAATGCTTTTGCACAGTACTGTATATATACTAGGTGCGATTGGTAAATTGTCGCTATTATTTTGATGCCTCATAAAAGATAAAATAGTTCTTGTCCTTTGCACAGTACTGTAGTTTACTACTTAATCACTTTTTGTATTTTACTAAAATTTACTGTGATGCTTTCAGGTGCCTTCTGCTTATTAATGATCAAGAATACTTTTGACATTACGAAAATCTTTCATTTTTCTATAGAAGCCTTCAGTGAAAACATATAAACAAAGAAATCAAGGAATAAAAATAAGTTATTCATCTAGCTGAAAATAAAGGCAGAGATTTAAATAAAAACGTATTGCACTTTATATTTAAAAATATGCGCAAATATTGTATTGAGTTAATAGCAATGTTGTGAACATCCATTAAAAATACAATGCGTTTTCCATTTAAATTAGATCACATATATTAGTCAGAAATTGCATATATCCTAATAAGCTTTACATTAATAATTTGCACTTAGTAATCAACAGGTAATTAAGGAATCTGTAATGTATTTTAAAAAAATAGCAATTAGTTTAGTAAGACTAAATGCATTTTATAAATTTTAAGTTAATATTCTGAGAAAATAGTAATCTTTTCACCGTTTTTAAGAACTAAAATATCTTCGAAAAAAAAATAAACATTTCGAATTGAAAATAAAAAATATCTATAAACCAAGTTTATAGATATAAACGCTCAATTTTGGTAAGTTTGCTTGCTTTAGGCATGGTAACACCTTTACGCAGTGATTGCTAATCTCTAACTGAACTGGAATTGCCATAGATCTAACAATTTATACCCCTGGTCTTATAATTTTGATCATGTGTAAATCGCCACATTTTATAAAAATGTAAATTTCCAAAGAAAATGTTTGGAATGTAGCTTTTTGTTTCCATAACCTTTTAGATTGTATTATTGGTAACCTTAAGTGGGAGGAGTTTAAAATCTATCTGTAAAAAAAAAAATTCTTTTTGAAGATTTTTAAGTGGTCTTAAATTTTTGATCAGGAGTATATATATATATATATATATAATTTGTATTAATAATAAATATACGTGTTATTCTTCACCGTTAGAACAACCCGAGTGAGGTACTGATTAAAAACCAACATCTGCATTACATTTGCATTGTGCATAAAATCCAGAGTTGTGTGAGGAAAAAAAAAAATTAATACTCAGTATACCGCTGTTATTATACATCGGGAATTATTACGTTAGCAACATCACCGAATATGCAATATACACACACAGATACACGCACATAGTTTGTATTGTATACCCCTTTTTTATACCTGTAGTTAATACTTACGACTTGCCATTAAATACACAAAATGTGAGCAAATAAACATGCCCAGACAATAGCATACACTTTCACACATACATAAACAAACGTTTATGTATAAGATTAAATTAAATGCAAAAATAAAGTAAAACTATTCGAACAATAGATCGATATATTCGTTCATTGATTAGCTAATCATAAATCTCATGCTATCAACTTTAATAAACTTTCATTCATCCCTCTATCAAATATGTACATTCTATTTCCGAACTATTGATAGCTTAATCAATACTTCGTTTAGTTGGTCACAAAGATACGGTAAATTAATTTCATGATTTTTATTCACTATTGTTGTTTATTCAAATGCGTAAAACACCTTCACTAAAGCGATAAATAAAGGAATGTCTTCAGATTTTAATTTTGATGTCAGTGTTCATCGGGCAAGCAGCAGTGATAATAGAAAAAACATTTACCGCTTTAAATTAAAAAGGTAGAGACATTTCAAGGCAATCGAGTAAGGTTGTAACGTTAGTGATGTGGACGCTATAACGACAAACTGTAATTTTGTAGCTCTTTTGCTTTATTCTGTTGAAGAAAAATGGCATGTAAATGTCTTCATGTTTTTGCATTATATTTACAAGCCGGACTAAATTGAGAAGCTGATTATTAAACAGACAGACAGATCTGAATTTTAAAAATTCATTGCAAAAACAGAATTTATGTTAGAAACAAAACTAAGAAAAAGTTTAAAAGAAGAATAGAGAGAAAGTGAGAAAATAAATCGACGAAAAGATTTAGAAAAAGCAATAGATAGATAGATAGATAGATAGATAGATAGATAGATAGGAAGGAATAGACTGAGATAGATAGATAGATAGATAGATAGATAGATAGATAGATAGATAGATAGATAGATAAGGAACAGAATGTGGATAGATAGATAGATAGATAGATAGATAGATAGATAGGAAGGAATAGACTGAGATAGATAGATAGATAGATAGATAGATAGATAGATAGATAGATAGATAGATAGGAAGGAATAGACTGAGATGAGATAGATAGATAGATAGATAGATAGATAGATAGATAGATAGATAGATAGATAGATAGATAGATGGGAAGGAATAGATAAATAGATAGATAGATAGATAGATAGATAGATAGATAGATAGATAGATAGATAGATAGATAGATAGATAGATAGATAGATAGATAGATAGATAGATAGATAGATAAGGAACAGAATGGGTGGGTAGATAGATAGATAGATAGATAGATAGATAGATAGGAAGAAATAGACTGAGATAGATAGATAGATAGATAGATAGATAGATAGATAGATAGATAGATAGATAGATAGGAAGGAATAGATAGATAGATAGATAGATAGATAGATAGATAGATAGATAGATAGATAGGAACGAATAGACTGAGATAGATAGATAGATAGATAGATAGATAGATAGATAGATAGATAGATAGATAGGAATTGACTGAGATACATGGATAAATAGATAGATACATATATCTTTAGATATATTTACAGATTTCATTCTATTCAGTGTAGAAACAGGACCAGAAAAGAAATTTGGGTGAATCCATTCACTCCCGAGTTACGTAAATGCAGTAGGAAACCGAGAAAGAATCATACAGAAAAATAGATTTTTGTTTATTTCTTTTTACAATAGCAAAAGAAAACAAGACAGAAATAATTTTTATTTTAAAATCTTTTCTCGTTTTATATTTTTGAACGTTAAGAAAAATGACGATGTAATAAATAATGCGAGAAAAACTTACAATCAGAAATATCAATGAGCGTTCTATGAAAGCTGAAATCATCTCTGAGGATCACTCCAGACTAGTCTATTTTTTGTACAGCCTTACAGCGTATAAAAATATCAATATAGAAAATATAGGATTGTACAAGGATGATGGTCTTATGGTTGTAAAAAATTCCACTAATATTCAAACAAATCGAATTAGAAAATTAATACATAGGGAATTGAAAATTTTAAATCTTACGGTTACTATAAAAACCAAACAAAATGACTTTCTAGGTGTAACATTTAATCTAATCGATAACACTTACTTAAAAACTAACGTTATTCCTATATACACCCACGTTAAACCTAATCACCCTCGATCAAACATCAAACACATACCATTCTCTATAGAATACAGAATTAGTAAAAACTACTCTAGTAAAGATATATTTTATAAACACAGCAAATTTTATGACACTGCACTTAAAAACAGCGGCTAAAGAGAAGCCTTGACATCAAATACAAGAAACATAATGGCTATAACAGTAATAACAGAACGAAAAAAATCATTTGGTATACACCCCCATTAAATGGTTAGTCCTAAGTTAAGACATAAATTCCTCTAGTTAGCTGAGAAAAATTTCTGTAAAAGAACTTCCTTAGCAAAGATTTAAAATGAAATACTCTTATATTAAGTTACAGCAGTATGGATAACTTTGAGAAGGTGATACAAAAACATAATAATAGAATTGCAAACCAAAATAACAACCTAAGTAATCAGCAATTTTCTTAAAATTTTGTTAATGATTACAATACTAATAATTGTAATTATAAAAAAGAAAACAGAGAATCTATGAAAAAAGTTACCTCTAACTGACACCACAGTCTACTTTTGCTATATTTCTACCATAGATATTCCTACATTAAAAAAATTATATCGGTTGTATCAAGAACCCATTTAAAAACCGCTATTATCAGTACATCTTATCTTTTGATAATATGACGTATCACAATAGCACAACACTTTCCACATATATTTGGCAATTAAAACAAGCCAATAAACCCCTACCGTAAAATTAAAAAAAATTGATGTTTACAGGAAAAAATTCAAATTATTAAATTCATTAAATTAAACTTGCCAAATAAACGTAACTATGTAACTTCCAGCATTCATTATCTTATAATTTATGCCCTAAAGTATAGGTAATTTATTTTCTACTATAATGTAACTAGATCCCATAATCTATAATCTACCCCCCTCACATAAATATGTTGATTTTCCCATATTCTGATAATACATTTGGTTTGGTTAACTGATATATCAGCTACTAGTTAGAATGTCTGACGTACATTATATTTAATCCATCTCCAGTTTTTACATACAATATGTAATAATAATTATAATAATAATAATAATAATAATAATAATAATAATAATAATAATAATAATAATAAATAAAAATAGTAAAAATTAAAAAATATTAAAATGATAAAATATAAAAATAAAGAAATAATCTAATATTAAATAAATAAAAAATAAAAATAGATTAAAAGTGTCAGATTCGCAAATGAGAGATAAATACTTGCGGAATTTCCAGATAATTATTCACGAGGAAAAATACAGAATTCAAGAAAACCGGTAATTTTAATTTATTCCTGAGACAACTTATAAAAATTACATAATTTCCTTGGTTTTAAAGCTACTTATTACCAAAAATTTAACTTATTATAATCTTTTTATCTAAGCATAGGTTACATCTACTTCTACAGGTTATATTCTACTGTTTATAGGAGTTTGTGATTTACCATTAAATGATTATGATCACCGATAATACGGGGTTAGTTTTACCCGTTGTAACGGCTATACATTCTTGAGAGTTTTGAAATTCTAATATGCAATATATATATATATATATATATATATATATATATATATATATATATATAAATCTCTCTCACTCTCTCTCACTCTCCATATATATATATATATATATATATATATATGGAGAGAGAGAGAGTGAGAGAGATTTATATATATATATATATATATATATATATATATATATTGCATAGGGAAAATAAGAAATTTACAGTTACTTAACGTTTAATTTTAATTTTTCAGTGCTCAATACAAAAGTAGAGGTAAATGTTATTGTAATATAATTAATTAAACATTTTCGCAGCACAGAATTTCCCATGTTTGGGAATCATATTTTTACTATTACTTCATTATCCATTGATCATTTTGGGGTTCGTTACTCACCCAAAAATGATCCTTTGAAAATGGAGTCATAGTAAGAATATGATTCCGAAAGCTGGAAAATCTGTGCCGTGAAAATGTTAAATTAATTATGGTAGAATAATATATATATATATATATATATATATATATATAGTATGTGACGATTCCTATGTCCAAAACGTCTATTAATAACTTTTAAATCTATCTATCTATGTGTGTTTTAACCTAAATATGCGTATTAATATAAAACCATGCTAAAGATTTATGATATTTTTGTCTATATTGACATTCGAGCAAGTGCCTTGCGCACAACGGTTTATCTTAATCGAGCAGCTGTCAAGGTAGAAGCTTATGGATTGCAATGTAATTGAACAGTTTTCGAACGGAATAAAATACTGAAATCAGATATATAAGTCGACCTTATGTTTATAGCAGATCGGCTTGTATTTACAAATCGTATTCAGTAAGGAATGTATAACTTCTTTTTAGAAAAGAAAACTGCTTGTGTGGTTCAGTCGATTAACCTTCTTTTGTAGCTGAAGGAAATCCTTTTTTGTGTTTACAATACTATTGACATTTCTGATGATTCCAAATACAAAGAACGAATTGAAATTAAAGCCTTTCGTGTGATCTGGGACAAAACAGCGAGAGAAAAAACTATTCAAACACAAACACAATAAAGCATAAATATTTATGTAAGGTCAACACCAAGTTAATTGTCGATGAACACTCGGAGATACTCATATTATTGATGAAATCATTTTACCTATGGTATATCATTCACACACACACACACACACACACACACACACATATATATATATATATATGCATATACACCAGCAGTATAGCCCGGCGTTGCTCGGGTGTAATGAAAGCTTTTATATATATATTATCGATTTTCCGTACTATTGTAAGAACTTCAACCTTGAAACTTCTGAATATCGTTTCTTATGTCTTTGTCTAAGAGTGTATCAAATTTGATTAAAATCGGACCACTCCTTCTATAACCCGATTTATTCGATTATCGATTTTCGATATTTATCGGGGGTATATCGACACAAAACGTAGCTAAGAACACTAACAGACGCTTCTAGTACAACTGGGTAAATTTTTAAAAAATCGGTTTAGCCGTTTCGGAGTCTATAGGTAACGGATACGGACACACACAGAGACACACACACATACATACACACACAGACAAAGTTCCATTTATAAATAAGTTTTGATAGATTTATATATATATATATATATATATATATATATATATATATATATATATATATATATATATCAGATTAAATATATTGCAAACATTACGTTTGCTTATTTTTAATAAAATCCGTTCATACTCTCGGATAATCTTTCGCATATTACAATCGAACGATGTCAGAAATGAACAGGCAGTAACGTTGACAGATATGATTATCATTCATTTCTCATGTTACCCATGTACAATACAACTATCCTACACCAAGAAAACAATAAAAGCAAACTACAGATTCTCGAGGCAATATTCATTAAAACACTTAAGCCGTCAATTAATAGAATCAGCAATGAATACTGCAGTAATGTTCTAAAATGTTTGTAAAATGAACAGTTTTTTCATGCTTTAACACGTACATGACCATGACATTATAACATCTAAAAATAATTCCATTTGGGATGATTTTCACGTTCTAATGAACGCTAAGAATTTGTCAACCGTTATATTGGAAGCAGAAAAAATGTACAGTAATTTTTATCAACACAGTTTTCCGGTTATTTTTTGTTACCATTACCCCCCCCCCCCCCGAAGATGATCTTGGAAAGAGGTTGAAAATACATGGTTAGCTTGAGAAATTAATGATAATAACATGTATGAAAAGAAAAGTATAGGGCAATCCCGTTTTTACAAACTATGAGTAAATGGCTGTACAGATGTAGTCCTTTGGTTTATGGTGACAACCGGTCTATGAAAAGGATATATCCGAATTAAAAACAATAAAAATGTCGTGTGGGGAACTTGTGACATAGAAGTTCTTCATCACTCAAATAAATCACGAGAGTACCCAGTTATCTATCTATCTATCTATCTATCTATCTATCTATCTATCTATCTATCTATCTATCTTCCACTTTATGTCCTTCTCATAAACCGCTTGTCACCATACACACAAAGGACCACGTTTGTACAGCAATTTACGCATACTTGGGAGAGAAGAGATGACCTTATATTTTTCCCTTCATACATTCTCCATTTTGTCTTACAGTTTACTTAAATATTGTTCTTGATATATAAAAAGTTATATTAGTGTATTTACAACACACACACACACACACACACACACACACACACACACACACACACATATATATATATATATATATATATATATGTATAAGAAAATAATATATAATATATAAGATATGTATAAGAAAATTATATATAAAAAGATATAATGGTGTATTTGCAAAACACACACACACACACACACACACACACATATATATATATATATATATATATATATATATATATATATACAAAAAACTGAAGGACATAATGGAAAAATGTTCCTTGTGGGCTTCACACACGAGAAATATTTATTTATGATTTGATTTTACCCATTTCCTCCAAAACCGTTTATATTTAAAATCTATATATCATTATCTCATACATATATAGCTTAAACAACGTGTAACATTAATTGTGCAGTTTCATATCGACTTCGATGTTTCGTGACGAAACCGTTAAGATTATTTTTTCGAGATAAAAATGCAGCCTTGAAAATTGATGGCATCTTCGCGAATTTTCAAAGTCGGCATCAACCTGCTCATTTAAAATGACAATTATTTGCACTGAAACTATCAACACTCTGACTTTACTCTGATATCAAGCACTTTACGATAAAAAAAAAAACAAGCGCTTTCCCAAATAACTTTTTTCAGTAAAACTACTGAAAAACAACAATCTTGGTGCGTGCCAAATATTATCATAACTCAATGCTATATATATATATATATTTATATATATATATATATATATATATATATATATATATAAGCATGCGGTCTAGATACAGAAAGATCCAAAGGAATATCCTGTACATACAGTGGTAGGATAACTCTCTAAGAGAGATATAAATATATATGTATATAAATACACATAGAGCAAATATGAGAAACATATTAGGCAAACACGTTATTTCATTTTAAATCGGAAGTTTAGGCTTATTTCAGGTGAACCATCATCAGAAGATTTTATACATGTATAACCTTCTGTACAATAAAGACGGAAGCTGATGATGGTTTGCCTAAAATAGTCATATAATTCCAATTTACCATGAAATAACGTGTCTGCCTAATTGTTTTCGTGTATATATATAGTTCCTACTTTTCACATTTTCTAACGTAATAATTAGTATATATAAAAGAACGTATTTGCGAGTGCAGATGTTTTTTTTCTATTTGGAAAATAATGAAACCACAAACCAAATACAATTTCCGGTAATTAGGTCTCTTTTCTAACAAATGCCTCTGGTATAATATCAACCACACTATATTGATAAAACCTTTTGATGTTGTAATTAATCTATAATTCAAGACAAGAGATTCGTTGCTAAATCTCTTTGACATCCAAATCTTTCAAGATCTTGCTGCTGAAAAATCTTACCTTTACTCTCAACCTTTACAGAAAATATTTTGTTTACTTTATTGTTTGAAGTTGATCTCTACTAATCTGAATTTAAATATTTCACTATTTTTTCTTCTTCTTCTTCGATGTGTCTTTTTCTTTCAGGACGTAGGCGATCATGGCTGTCCACGTCTCCCTATCCTTAGTGGTTCTTAGCACGCTTTTTTCTGTTACACCACCCAAACCCGTTCTGCCATCTACCTGCTCAGGCCCTTCAAATATGTTATCCGCTGCATTTCCCTATCTCTTTTCTCCTCTATCTGGCCTGTCAGTATCAAGTTCCCCATACCCTGCTTCCTCATTTCATGTCCCAGGAACTTCAGCTATCTCTTCCTAATATTCAGTATTAATTCCGTTTTCGTTTCCATCCTTTCCAATATCAATATCTGCAGCATCCTTCTGTAGAACCACAATTCAATTGCTCTAAGTTTGTCATTCATCTTTGATGATAATGTCCAGCCTTCACTGCCATATTAAAAAACTGACATCACATAGCAACCCAGTACTCGTTTCTAGCAAAATTTTCCTGTCTCTGAATATACTACTCAACTTCTGGAAAATGTCCTTTGCTATGCCAATTCGCCTTCAGATCTTTGTGTCGCACTTTCTGTTAGAACACTTCCCATGTATTTAAATTTTTGTATCTGCTTTATTTGAGTATCCCCGTCTGTATTTCGCATTTTGGGCTGCTCTTTTTTGCTGATGACCATGCATTCAGTTTTCTTGCAGCTTATTTGTAGTCTTTTTTTTTTTTAACTCTCTTCTGCTACCTTCTGTAGGGGGTCTCGTAGTTTTCTTTCTATGTCTTCTATCAGCACTGTATCTTCTGCGTACCTGAGGTTGTTCAAATTGTGACCTCCGATGACAAACCTTGGCATAACTTCTATGGTTCTCAGAATAGTCTCGCTGTACAAGTTGAAAAGACACATCCTTCCCTACGCCCCTTTCTGTCTTTGTATATCTGCTGAATTCGTCCGTATGCAGGCAGTTTGCTGCCAGTAGAGATTCTTGATTACTATTATTTCTTTCCCAAATATGTCGAGGCTGCTGAGCATCTCCATAAATTGTGGTGTATTTTGTCGAACGCATTTGTATAATCGATAAAACGTAGGTACAAGTCATTTGTATTTGCCTTTCGGAAATCATCCTAATCATATATATGGCGTTCTTTGTTCCAGTGTCTTTGCCGAACCTGCACTGATCTTGTCCTATCTCTGGCTAAATTCTGCTTCTCGCTCTATTCACCAGGATTCGAACGATCAGTTTTGAAATGTGGTTTTTAAACTGATTTTTTGGTGGAGTTCGCACTCGTTTGCACCGGGCTTCTTAAACAGTGCTAGGAAGATCTATTTGCTTAATTTAGGAAACTCTACGAAAAATAAAACCAAATAAAGGAAAAATATGTTTCCTCTTTAATATCATCAACTCTTAAAAATACACATATATTTTGCACAATACAGACTCTAAAAGACAATAAACACTTGGTATGGAAATATATTTATGTGTATTAGCAAAAAATCTATTTCTTAGGAAGTTTAATGAAAAAGGATGTGCATTGTGGTGCATTGGATATCGGCTCTGAACGAGAAATCGGGGAGCCGAGTTCGAATTCCAGCCGAATTCATTGCAGTCACTTACGCGCAAATACCGTTGGAAAAGGTATTAATCAGTCTCTTCCTTCCAGTTATGGGTTAAATAACAGGACAGATTGGGTTCTCTAGCCTTGGTCGGCAACCAGTCTGCCGCAGAAAGCAATGGTAACCTACTGCGGGATAATCTTCTGCCCAGTCAGTTATGTCTCTTTAGAGACATGATCGCCAAAGCGTGTATCACGTATGGCACTTAACTGACTGAATGAAAAAGCATAAGTTAATTTGATAATGCTTTGTGCTTTTCAGAAATTTTCTATATATAAACATTCCTCTTAAAATCGCATAAAAAGAAGTAAAATAAAATTTAAATTTACATAATTATTTCTAATTTATTTAACCCTCTAGGGCCATTCGTATCATATTTGATACAGTATAAAAACAAGCCTTGAAAGAAATATTTTCCTGAAAAATTTTTTAAGAGAAATATTTTATAAATTTCAAATGAAAGCAGTACTGACTGCTCAGTCAATGAATACCAAATGTTTCCTTATAGGGAAATACCAAATGTTTCCTTATAGGGAAATACTGTATCAAATATGATACGAATGGCCCTAGAGGGTTAAGGTTTCCACTGGGCATAAAGTGGGTGATCGGTTTTCTATTGTCTTTAAGTAATAAACTGATCCCCCACTAATTACTACTTAATAATATAATAAAATGAAAACAAGCCTTGAAAGAAATATTTTCCTGAAAAATTTTTTAAGAGAAATATTTTATAAATTTCAAATGAAAGCAGTACTGACTGCTCAGTCAATGAATACCAAATGTTTCCTTATAGGGAAATACCAAATGTTTCCTTATAGGGAAATACTGTATCAAATATGATACGAATGGCCCTAGAGGGTTAAGGCTTCCACTGGGCATAAAGTGGGTGATCGGTTTTCTATTGTCATGAAGTAATAAAATGATCCCCCACTAATTACTACTTAATAATATAATAAAATGAAAACAAGCCTTGAAAGAAATATTTTCCTGAAAAATTTTTTAAGAGAAATATTTTATAAATTTCAAATGAAAGCAGTACTGACTGCTCAATCAATGAATACCAAATGTTTCCTTATAGGGAAATACCAAATGTTTCCTTATAGGGAAATACCAAATGTTTCCTTATAGGGAAATACTGTATCAAATATGATAAGAATGGCCCTAGAGGGTTAAATTCTATTTAAATTTGAAGCAATTTTCGATTTCTAAAGTGACTCGGCTAAAACAGATGGATAGAAAAACCAAAATTTTCTATTTGTATTTCATAACTTCGCTCTCCTCACTCGAGATTTTACTCGCACAAATGGCACTGGCAATTGTCAAAATGATAATGATATTTTGTCGAACATTATCAGAATATTTTGATGTTTTACTTTTCGTAATTCGTCTGATATTGAATCCATTCAATATATAATCTTCTTCTTCTTCTATGTGCCCTGTCCTTTCACGTCTCCCTATCCCTTGTGGCCCTCAGCATGTTTGTTCCTGTAACTCCTGGTAACCCCCGTTCCGTCATCCACCCGACCAGGCCCTGCAAATATGTTATCCGCTGCCTTCCCCTGTCTCTCTTTCCCTCTACCTGGCCAGTCAGTATCAGGTTCTCCAAGCTCTCCTTCCTCCTTGCGTGTCCCAGGAACTTCAGTTGTCTTTTCCTTATGCTCAGTATTAATTTCCTTTTGGTTGCCATTCTTTCCAACACCACATCGTTGCTTGCATATTCAGTCCACGATATCCGCAGCATCCTTCTGTAGAACCACATTTCCGCTGCTTCCAGTTTTGTCCTCATTTTCGATGATATTGTCCAACATTCACTGTCGTATTGAAGAACTGACATCACATAGTAATCCAGCACTCTTTTCTTTGTTTCTAGTGAACTTTTCCTGTGTGTTAGTACTTTGGTCAGCTTCTGGAACTCGCCCTTTGCCATGCCAATTCGCCTTCTGATCTCTGTGTCGCACTTTCCATCTCCTGTTAGAACACTTCCTATATATTTAAATTTTTGCACCTGCTTTATTCTGGTATCCCCACCTGTATTTGGCATTTTGGGTTGCACCTTTTGCTGATGACCATGCATTCAGTTTTCTTAAAGTTTATTTATAGTCCCTTTTTGTCATTCTCCACCGCTACCTTCTGTAGGAGGTTCTGCAGTTTCCTTTCCGTGTCTGCAATCAGCACAGTATCGTCTGCATACCTTATGTTGTTCAAGTTGTGGCCTCCAATAGCAAATCCTGGCGTGTTGTCTAGTATCCTCAAAATATTCTCGCTGTACAGGTTGAACAGGGAAGGCCATTCAATATAGCTATTATAGTAGTGTACGCGCCGGTGGACGAAATAGAAACTTTTTATTCAATACTGGACAGCACCAAGGCCCAATGCAAAAGCCAAAAAATTAGGATTATAATGGGAGACTTTAATGCCAAAGTAGGTAAAAATAGGGAAGGAAACACGACCGGCCTCTTTGGACTAGGGGACCGCAAGGAACGAGGAGAAAAATGGGTCCAATGGTGCTCAGCCAATGACCAGGTAATTACTAACACTTGGTTTCAAGAGCACCCACGACGACTATGGACATGGAGAAGCCCAGGAGGAGACACGAAGAACCAAATAGACTACATAACTATAAACAAGAGATTCAGGAACGCAGTGGTCCAATGCAAAACATATCCAGGTGCCGACTGCGGAAGCGACCACGTCCCAGTCATTTGCAAACTAAGGGTGAAACTCCGAAGACTAAAGAAACCCAGCACATCACCAAGGCTGCAATACGACACGTTCGTGAATGACTTCACCCTGCAGAAAGACTACAATGTCAGCGTGAGAAAGAAATATGAAGAACAAATTGGAAAAGGGCACTCAAAATGGCATTCACTAAAGGAAGCGATCGTGACCTCATCGAACAACATAGCCACAAAGGAAATCAGACGCAGAAGAAAAAATGAGTGGATGGCCGAAGAAATTCTCCACAATATATAATACGTTTCTGTTTTTTCACTGCAAAATTTATTTCCGAAGTCTTCAGGATTTTTAAGCTTTTAATCTTTTGTTTAGAGAACAATTTTTAGACTTTTGTGAAAGTATGTTAATGACAGCTAGAGAATATATTATATAGATATATCGGGGGTTACTTAGGTTACCTTTTGCTTGTGTTTACTACAGTAATGGCATTTTCTGGGAATCTTTTTTCATACATTTAATAAATTTTTAATGTTGTCTGTATATTTAAATTGTCTCATTGACATCTTTCCCCAATCCAGTCTGCTGTGCGCATGAACTTTGACCATCTGGTCAAATACATTCTACAGCAGATCCTCAGGAGATTTGCAGAAATGCAGATAAAAGTTTTTACTCTTATTGAAACGAAAAGTTAGTTTTGATTATGAAATCTTGAATGTCGTAGATATATACAAAGTTTGTTTCACGCTACATTAAGCAATGATCTGCCAAAATATTGTACACACAGATTTATCAGCGTATATATAAATATAGCAAGAAATTAAATCGAACAACATCATAACGCACGTGGATGTTAATAATGAATCTGTCCAGCTGCTATGTAAATATACTTATAATCACAAACACAAGCACCCATACGCATGTACATACGCACTTATAAACAAAAACTCTCTCACACACATACAAGCTCATATATATGCAGGATGCTATGGTTAAAATGACGCCATTTTATACTTTCAATTTCAGACATGGGCGTTGGTTGTTTTTGATTTTTTCGTTTGCACAGTATAGTAGGGTCAGTTGGGCACCAATTGAAGAAGACTTTACTATAATGCAAATCACTGTGCCCGGAATTTGGATGATTAATTTTTGCTTATGATTAATGTTTTTAAAGTTATAGTGTTTCAGAATGCTAATTTCAAACCAGTGTTGCTTAGCATATGTAATACTGATTTTAACAAGCTATATTCTTGCATATAATTAGATATTAACATAAGAGAACAGTGTCTTTTTATATAAATATGTAAAACGTGAGTTTCTCTGTGTAATGTTTGCTCAAATGGTAATGGCAATATTAACCGTTTTTATAATAGGATCAGCCCGTTTTACTCTAGTTTGCGATCTATAAAAAAGAATTCTATTAAAACAATATAAATGGCGAAATAGGCTTTTCAGGCCAACAATTTTATCGCTCTTACAAGGGATTTCTTCTTAAAATTTTTATGTCATTACTTTCTCGTCAAATTAAATGCGGGATTAGTTTTAGTTGTCGCAAAATCTTCAAGTGATGTAAGCCATCTGAATTACAAAGAAGATAGAAATGTATTCTGCAGACTGACGACACCTGCTTTTTACAACTTCCGCAATTGGTCTTTACATAAATGCAAAAAGTCGACTGATTGGATTCATCTTTGATCACCTGAGAATAACGCAGTGTGACAAGGCTAAGATGATTGGTTGTTCTCCATGGCAGCGTTTGAACCTACCAACATTATCACTGGCCCCAGATTAGCGATAGAAGCTTTAATCTTTCTCTCTCATGGTAATTAAATGGCAGATGTTTCTAATCCCGTTTGGTGAGAAATTACTCGGTAAAGGAATACGTTTGATCATTTCTCTCACCTGCAAAGACATCGGTCAAGTCTTTTCTTCTTTCTGCTTTTATATGAGTGAAGGAGGAATAAAAAAATGAACACTGGATGAATCAGTACACCGAAACTTACCTTTTTTCTGTTGTTTTCCTCTTGGAGATCTCTACTAAACTGATTATGACCTAGCTGATGACCAAACGTGAGTCAGTTTACAATTTTCAAACAAAACAACTTAATTTTATAAAAAGGTCAGAAGATTTACAAAATAAATTAACAGTCAACATATTTAATTTAGTTGTTTGAACATAATTTTTAACAAATACTCTGTATTTAATTGAACGTTACATTTTTATCTATAACTCTACCGGCTTGAATATTTTATGAGAAAAGATGTGTCATTCGGCGGGATTTAAACCTGCTACTTCTAAAAATATAGAGGAAGTAAACACTTGACCTGATACGTCTTAGTCCGCTCGACCACGATGATTTGCTTATAAAGCCTAATTCGGCCTTGTTTGACCTGTGAAATTATTCGAAGGGTCGAAGGGTCTAATATGCAGCAGAGTAAATTGATGTTTTCCTATGTTGTCAAAGATTCGAATCTTGCGGAATGATAGATATATTTACAACAAGTATTCACAAATAATGTCCAGCCTGGTAGAGTTATATATATAAATATACTGTTTAACTAAAAACTGAGTATCTATTAAAATACAAGTATCTATTAAAAATAATGTTCAAACAAATAAATTAAATCAATTTAATGTTGTTTTTCTTTGGGGCAGCACAAAATATTATTTTTGTCTTTTTCGTATTTGTTTTAATAATTTACTTCACACTGGTTCGTTATGAGTAAAAATATTTATGCACATGAAAGTTTATGTCAGAAAATAAGCGGGATGCTTATAGATGGTTGGCGGTAGAGTATATACATTGTAGCAGCTGCTGAGTATAACCTTTAAAAAGAAGTGTTAGCAAAAAAATTATCTATTCTTTTTTCGTTTGGCTATAAGTAGGGTCAAAACCATTTAATGAGAATCGCTCCTTTCTAATTGGTCAGTAAGTAGTATTCTCTGCATATACGTAATATTTGACTGTTTCTTTTTAGCAAAAGGCATACATTTCTTTCAAAGCAAAACATTCATTGTTTAATTTATAATTTATGGAATAAATATTGCATTCAATTGCAACCTACCGTGAATCCTTTCTGGTTCTCTATTTTTCTTCTGAAAACAATGTTTTTGTTATATAGACCTTCTCATGCCGTTTACAAGCTGACCACGTCTTGATATATGAATACAAAGCAAGTTTCACAAATGCTTTCCAGCAAATTTCCATAATTTCCTCATGGAAAGATAAAACCGCTTAACCAACACGAATTCTGCTGCAACTAAATTTCGGTACAATTCAATTTGACGCCATATGCTTGTTACGCAAAATGTACACAACCATGTCTAATTTCTGCTCCAACAAATATGAATCTACATTCAGCCATCTATCAAAAGCTCTACTTTTATCATGACCTCAAATGATATGGATCACCGCTAGCGGAGTCTAATTGTTACCCTTGGTCTCTCTATCTCTAATACATACTGCATGAAAATATTATTCACAGCCAGTTAAAACATTTCTAAAAACACTCACTCATAAGAAGTCTTCGAAGGATCATTATTATTAGTCGTTTTGGAATAAACATATCTCTGTATATACTCGTAACTAAGCGTATATTACGACCCCTTAATTTTTGTAAAGAACCTGACTTTTTCACATAACTCGTGTATGATTGCTTCTGAGGTGTAGCAGGTATTCTGGAGACAAATATTTCTGTACTGGATATCACTCTGGGTTTATTTCATAGTAAATAAATGGTTGTCATTCGTTTTTTTGTACAAATAATACTAGTAAATTTGAAGGATATACTGAATAAAAATAAATATATATAGAAAGAGTAAAAAATAGAATAAGGATCACAACTGAATAGATATCGGTCAGAGAATGCGGTGCCGTTGGAAAAGAAAAACCTCAGTGATACAAATGCGTGTGACGAAAATTGGAGAAAGAAAATAGTATTGTTAATTCTTCTTTTAGATAAGATATTTGTATATTTTAAGGTGCACAGGTAGTGAATTGCGTTCTGCTGTTAATGTAGACCTACGGGGAAGTTAGGGTCACCGAAGATGCATGAATCTTAAGACTTCCAGAAAACAAAATCTGTGAATAATGCATGATTTTATCTTCTTCAAAAGGATTACCTGTGTTTAATGCGAGAACCTGTTTTGGACTAAGATAAAACTAATAATAATAAATAGCATTATACTTGAGTATATATATATATATATATATATATATATATATATATATATATATATATATATATCGGAAAAATTAAGGCAGACAGATTATTTCATGGTAAATCGGAAGTTTGGCCTATTTTAGGCAAACGATCATCAGTTTCCGTCTTTATTGTACAAAAGATTTTACACGTGTAAAATCTTCTGTAGAGTAAAGACGGCAGCTGATGATGGTTTGCCTAAAGTATGCCAAACTTCCGATTTACCCTGAAATAACGTGCCTGCCTTAAAATTTTTTTCTTATATTTGCTCTATGTGTATTTATATACATATATATTTAGAGCTCTCTTAGAGAGTTATCCTACCACTCTATGTACAGGATACTCCTTTGGATTCTTCTATACTCACACTGCATGCCGATATATATATATATATATATATATATATATATATATATATATATATATATCTCAAGTGAGCCAAAAATGCCACTTGATACGCGAGGTCTAATAAAAGTATCGGAACTATGGTAATGGAGTTAAGTTAAGCCAAGTGAAACCGCTTGGCACAGATTGTTATTGAACTTTCTCGCACATACACAATAATTAATAATGTTCTTGATAATCATCTTTTTTTAGAGTAGTGATTGCGCGAAAACTGTGTCTAGCGTGGTCGTATCATTACAGAGATTCCATCTGGGATCATGGCTTCTGCAGAATGTTTGGCCAAGTCCAATATTTCCCATGTGCAGCAAATACAATATTTCAAGATTATCTTCCTCTGCAATATAATTTTTTAAAATCAAACCCCACGTGAAAGGAATACAATTTCAAAACGACTAGGAAACCCAAAAGAATACGACGAGGCTGCTAAAAAAGGAGTATCATGAATTATTCCATCAATGGAAACAACGAGGGATAATGCGTGTGGCTTTAGAATGAAACTACTTTGAAGGAGATTCAATGGTGAATTGGTTGGTGTTGTTTTCTTTTTAAAGCACCAGTCCCGATACTTTGCATCTGACCTCATATAATTATCTATTTTGTCACAAATGGATTTTCAGAAAATCATTGCAAGTATTCAGAATGCGAGAGAACGTTTACAACTAAATGTGCCATAGTCTTATTGAAAAATTAAAGAAAAAACGCTTTTCTTTTTTAACATGTATAAGTAAGAGTGAAACCCCGTTTAATTAATTCAGGCAATTTCTCAAATGCTTCATACATCTGCCCAGTCGATCGATAACGCTGAAAAAGACATTCTAAGATCCTAGTTTTAATCGTTTTTTCTGAATGTTATTAATAATGTAACATTTCAGGATGTTTCTTTGGGGATTAATATCATATTTCATCACGAAATACATAAATTAATTAATTTTTGAATAAATATCGATTATATATATATATATATATATATATATATATATAGATAGATAGATAGATAGATAGATAGATAGATAGATAGATAGATAGATAGATACATATAAATCCAAGTGAATAAGGAACGAAAAAATGTTAACAACGTTCAAAACATTAATTTAAAACAGTGTTCAATATAGAAATAGAGCTATAAATATTTATTATAAATTGTAATTTAAAACATGTACAAATTACAATCTACTACAGAGTATACGTTTTGTTTCGACATTGAAAGGACTAAGTCTCATCAGGTAGTAAACGCTATTTTTTGAAGGGATATGGATAATTGTCTTTCTTATATTGGTAAATGTACACTTTGTAATAGATTTTTATTTGTACATGTTCTAATTTATAATATATATATATATATATATATATATAAAACCAAAGATTTTACCCACAGAAATAACAAATTGCTTTAAACAATATTGACGTCATTGTTCGAACCCGAGGAACCCTTCGTCAACACTTTTCAAAAGTTTTCTTTGGCGTTATTTTTAATGATAAATCCCGACACAGGAATAAAATAACAGAAGCTCACTTACAAAATCAGGGGAAAGAAGGAGCTCGTTTAAAAGTAGATTTTAATCATAATAATTATAATGTAAGTGGGTTGTAAATACACAGCTCCATAAGAGTGATAAAATAGAAAAATATAGCACTCACAGACCCTCCAAAAAATTGCTCTTTCTGCTTGCACGGGTTTGGCTGGTGAATCTTAAGACAAACAGCTTCCAAAACTCGTAAATGATAAGCCGAACGAGCACTCTGCAGGACAGAAAACCATGTGTCCTCATACCGAGAAGCACACTCCTGATTGTCGAGCATATGCTGACCTATAGCTGATTGCAGAACCGCCTTAGTTGAGGGCTACCCGAACAAATATTTCTAGGTGCGTGCTGCGAAACTCGTGTATCCAACCTAAGATTGGTTCGTCCTATGTAACCGCGTCACAACGGCATTTGAACTGATAAACAATAGAATGTCTGCAAAAATAGGACAACCTATCTTTAGTAAAAGAAGGAAACACAGTTCTAATTTGAAAAACAGCACGTAATGTCACTGAAAATACCCGAACAAAACACATGTCGAAAGACTATAAATTTGTAACTGATTAGGTTTCGGCGTGTGTTTCGTCTGGCTACTTTTCTTTGAAATTACGTGCTGTTTTTCAAACGTTATTTATCTATCTAGCTAGTTAGCTAGCTACATAAGTCTCTTCATATCTATCTATCTATCTATCTATCTATCTATCTATCTATCTATCTATCTATCTATCTATCTCAGTCTGTTCATTATCTATCTATCTATCTATCTATCTATCTATCTATCTATCTATCTATCTCTGTTCATTATCTATCTATCTATCTATCTATCTATCTATCTATCTATCTATCTATCTATCTATCTATCTCAGTCTGTTCATTATCTATCTATCTATCTATCTATCTATTTCAGTCTGTTCATATCTATCTATCTATCTATCTATCTATCTATCTATCTATCTATCTATCTCTCGTACAGTAAATAGCACACCCTCAGTGATACAAATGGACATGTCTAAACGCTAAAATACAGTGTGCTAAAAGTATGTTTGAGTCAGACTTCAGAGAATTTCCTCCAGACGTCAAGGCGAGTGCTTGAGCTAGACTTTACATAACAACCATAACAAAGCAATTTGTAGCAGTTGTGACGTGGATCAAATCTTATACTCATGCTGAGCAAGACAAGTAGAAAGAAATTGTAGCTTCGGTGCGCAGGATACAAATGACAACAAGAATTTGAACCACATGCGTTTCATTTTTTCTCTTTTTTAGAACAACAAAAAAAGAACATATTTTTAAATTGTGGGAGAAATATTGGCTTCTGGGTTACAATATTTATGTTTGTCAGACTATTTCAAGACGTTTCGACCATTGTACACTCAGATCTTCTTAAGGTACTTGGAATTCCGAACTAGATTTTCTTCGCCAGGATAGGTTTTTCTAGTTCTATGAGTCATGCCTCTTCCGGATATATTACTATCAGTTATTTCTCTTTAACTCTACTCTCTAAGTTTTTGTTCACATTTGCTTTAGCGACAAATATTTGGATCCAACCAACACTTTTATCTAATGAGTCATGTGTACTTAGACATCATTTTTGGATTTGACTCTACTGTTTAAATGATGATTTTTTTTTCAGAGCACATATATTTTTCTTGTTTTTTGTAAATACTGTTTTTCAGATTGTCTTCATTTCTATGCTCGGTCAAATTAGGTTTGTCTGTGACCTAGCATATGTGCTGATTCGTTAAGTTTTCGTTATTTTCAGTAGTGTTTTCGGTCTATTGTTTCAGATTCATGCCACATGAAGCGGTGATCTCCTTTCTCTCTATATATATATCTATGGTCAGTTAGGCATAATCATTCTATTTTCACTCGTGTTACTTTTTGCGGTATTCTTGCAGTCTTGTTTTAAAGAAGCGGCTCGTTTGTCTTTCATTTTTCTTACCCCAGCTGTATTGGATGGCGTACACGTTGTCCTTAATTATGTTCACTTTCATTGGGGATCTTTCTCTGAAGAAGTGACTGCAAAGTGATGAAGCACTTTATAATGAATCACAAATCTTGTGTATTTGCTAATAATCCCTTCACATACTGTAGGCAGAGCAATACTGTTTGCCGGGTGTGGTTCTTGTCTTGCGTCCTTCTTTTTCCAGTTTATTGGAGCTGCTGTTTTGTCCCCATGGTAGTTGCTAACGTCAGGCACTGCTTATACTAATCAGTTTTTATTCTTTTATCTGTGGATCGTAACTAATAACTTTTACTTGATATTGTAAGCGGTGGAAGATTCCGTTCTTTACATTGTATGGATGGTAAGAGTTGAAGTTGTGATATTTTCTAGTAAACTTTGGTTTGAAATATGCAGATCTCTTGAACCTATGCTCTGTTTGAGATACTAGTACTGGCAGGAATGCTAGTTTGTTCTTTATTCTCTGCTCTGTAAATTGCATCGACGATTGTATTGAAATTCATATTGTCCAGTAGAAGCTGGATATCTTCCTAGAGTGGTCAGGGTATGAAAGTGTCATCGAAGCCATGGAGATAGCTTCAGTGATATGGATTCATCCAAGTATATATTAGTCATTGCTGATGATAATGGCTAGCTCATTACTAAGCTTCATCCTGCCGCTATATGCCTGATCACATTTCGAAGTGTGTTGTTTGTGTACTTAAATTTAGCACCTCCATCAGGTTATTTGTTAGTATGCTGCTACGTTCTTCTAGAGAAGAGTCAGGGGCCAATCTGTCCCAGGCTATTGATAGTGTATCATCTAAGGGTACCTTGGTGATCAAACGTAACACGTCCAACTTCACCATCTGGTTTAATTGAAATGGTGTATCTTTGATTAATTCTATTAAAAGAGCAGAATTTCGAACATATGATTGTGACATCCCTATTAATAGATCAATTGTATCTACTAGGCAGCGACTGAGATGCTAGCGGACAGAGCCTAGGCAGCTAATAAATGGCCTGTGATGTAGCTTGCTTTACCGTTGAGAAAACTGACTGTATGTCTTAGGTTGTCCTTCATTAGGATCTGCCACGGTTGTCATTCTGTTTTCAACATGGGATCTTACTTTACTGTAACGTAACGAGCTCAAATAATTACAATACTTCATCTCAGAATTATAGACTAACTAGCAGCATAGCCCGGCGTTGCTCCGGTGTAATGAAAGCTTTAAAACTAATCCATGGTTCTGGAGCTCAGACTCTTTGGACATTGGCACGAAAGACTAAAAAGCAATAGTTGTTTCCAGTTAAAGCGAAACTGTAGATTGAAAGAAAAATGAATGGCTGTAAGTCAAATTTTGATTTCCTGCTATCGATATCAAATAAGTTTTTTCATCGCAAACTGAATGTTGAAGGCAAAATAAGTCCCCTGAGTAAATGGTATCATGGCTTAGACTAAGAACTACAATTATACCTACTTAGAGCCAAACCCGAAGCAAAAACTAAAATAAAAGGGCTGAAAAAATACAGACATACAAGCAGATAAACAGACACACATACAAACATCTTGCTTATATATATGTTATCGATTTTCTGCACTATAGTAAGAACTGCCACCTTGAAACTTCTGAATATCGTTTCTTGTGTCTTTTTCTATGAGTGTATCAAATTTGATTAAAATCGGACCACTCCTTCTATAACATGACTTTTTCGATTATCGATTTTCGATATTTATCAGGGGTACCTCGACACATAGCCTAGCTAAGAACACTCGCAGACGCTTATAGTACAACTGTGTAAATATTCAAGAAAATCGGTTCAGCCACTTCGGAGTCTATAGGTAACGGATACACACTCACACACACAATGTTCCATTAATAAATAAGTTTAGAAATATGTGGTACAAATTGAACAGCAACAACAGCAGTATCAGTAGATGTGGAAACTGCAGAAAAAATAAATTTGACTGGAGAAATTCAGAAAAAACAAAATCATGTTCTTCTTACTTTCGACGATGTGCCAAAGGCCATATGCGAATTTACGTACAATGCAGAATATGACTTTCTTTTTCTACTTATTTTCGAATGTACGAACAAATTTTCAGAGAAGAATTCAAAGACTGGGTAGATGAGAAAAAACGAGATTTTTTTCTGAGGAAGTCAACATCGGTAGAACATGAAAAATATTGTATCTTCGCATTACCAAAATAACCAGGAGAAATTTGTTTTGATAAAATCATTGCATTTTTTGACAAAAAAAATATTAGTGAAAGAAGATATTTATTTAATACGGAAACGTATAGTTACAACAAAAAAAAAAGGATAAAAAAGAAAAGAAACAAATATTGGACGAATGCCAGATAATTCTAAAACTGAGATAATTCTAAAACTAAAACCTGATGCTGAAAAAATTCAGGAAAAAATGTTCATACACAAAAGGAAAGGAAAAATGGTCAAAAGAGAATGAAACCATGTTTCAGATGTAGAAAGTTATTTCTCGGAGTGTCCGTTTAAAAATTCGAAATGCTAAAAATGTGGTAAAGTTGTAGATATAAAGTTAGACTGTAAAACTAAACCAACAAAAAGTTCTCCCATGAAACATTTTGTACTCAGAGTTGAGGCGGAAAAATAATTGAAGAAAAAAGAAGAAAATTCATGAATGTGAAATTAGATTTATATTATCTAATTTCACATTCATGAATTTTCTTCTTTATGAGAAAATGAAACTAGACACTTGTAGTAATAGCACAATAGTCAATTATACCACATGAAATGAAATTGGAAAGCCTATATGAAAAAAGATTTCCAAAGTCAAAGGTGATAATCTTTTCTTTATTGGCGAAATGACTTGCAATACCTCATACTGTAATAAGTGTGTAAAAGCTCAGGCTTATGCTTTAAAAAATACTTCGAACTTATACAGTACTGACTGGTTAGAATTATTTGAACTTTTCAATTTATTCATAAATGTTTATTGCAAAAACGGAAGTGTTCAAGCGAGCAAAAAAAAAAAGAAAAAGAAAAAAGAAATAGTAAAATTTAAAAGAAGTATTAAAAGATGTTTTCCGAATGTTCTGTCAAATGGGCTGGGTCAGTGTACCAAATTGAAAGCAAAATGTCAAGTGAAAATGATCGACAATACTATTTAACCGAAACGGCGTGTACAATTCACTAGCATCGGAGCAAGTCAGCAAATAAATAGACAGAGCCTTGAAAATAAGTTAAATAATAATCATTCAACATATGCAGCATCATCAGTTTGTGTAAAACAAAATTAATTTTTCTGATGATCTTTCGATAGGAGTAAACTAATGTTTAGAATCCTACAACTACCCATTAAAAACTCTAGAGAAAAAATTTTTGAAGTTAAACGGCGGAATTTCTTTCGAAGCAGAGTTTTTCTGAAGCGTATTTGAAAATAAAAATTAAAGAAAAATATCCAGAGTTAAATATAAATACGCACAAAAGTCTATATATGTTCAACCTAGTTTTATTTTATATAAAGGTGCCTCCAGCTCTGGATACCATGCTTTTAGTTTGTAATTTCGCAGTTTTCTTATTTGGATGAAAATGTGTGGGTAAGGAACAACATATCAGCATTTAAAAACAGCTTTTGAAAAAATACAAGAGTACGGATTCAAATCCAGTGATGAAAAATTGCTATTTTTCTCTAAAATTAAGACCTAGGACAAAACATTGACCAGAATAGCCGTCGATCAGATTCTCCAATGGTTAATGCAATTAAGTATATGTTCCCCCTCCAACAAGCGTCAGTCGCTTACAAGCATTTCTGTGACTAGTAAACTGCTATCAAATTTATGCACCTAAAATGCAGGATAACTTATTTAGAAAAAGAAATGAACAAGGATTGATGAGTGTCAGATTTGTCATAAGAGCTCTACGATCCAAACGCAGAGATTGTTTTGGTTCCATATGTTAGTGATTTTAGTTTAGGAATAATAATTTTACCTAAATACGATGACAGTAATGTGAAAGGCGTCACACATGCTTTGCGTTGTCTACTAGCAACAGAAAAATTAACTATAGCCAGATAAAAAAAGCATTACTAATTACAATTGTAGTGAAAATGTTCACAAATTTATACACGGAATGACATTTACATTGTAGACAGACCACAGACTTGTATTATCAATTCATCTTGAGAAAAACGGAATTATTATGAATAAAGTGAGTAGATTGAAATGATAGGATACGATTTTATTAAATTACAATTTTTGGCTGAAATACTAATCGTCCAAAAAAATGGATATGCAGATGGGTTGTCAAGATACTGAACATTTCGAAGACACTGACTTTGCAGCATTTATAAGTGAAATTGAAATTAAAAATGTCTTATGCCATGTAGCATTTACCCTGAAAGAAATAAAAGAAAAAGCGGAACAAAACACATTAATTGCGAAAATAAAAACAAAACAAAAAAAATCTAAATAAAACTAAGAAAGAACGCAATCCAAACTTGAACGTTTATTCACTATGTAACGGAGTATTGATACTCGCACTGCCTTCCTCTGTCTCTTTTCCCCTCTAACTGATCTGTTAGTATCAGGTTCCCCAAGACCTCTTTCCTCAAAGCATATCACAGGAACTTCAGCTCTCTCTTCCTGATGTTCTATTATTAATTTTCTTTTTGTTGCTATTTTTTTTCAAAACATCAACTTGCTCACATGCTCGGGCCATGATATCCTTCTGTAGAACCACATTTGAGCTGCTTCAAACTTTTCCTTCATCTTCGATGATATTGTCCAACATTCACTACCATATTGAAGAACTGACATCACATAGCACTCTAGTAGTCTCTTCTTTGTTTCTAGTGAAAGTTTCCTCTCTCTTAATACTTTACTCAGCTTCTGGAATGCGCCCTTTGCCATGCCAATTCGCCTTCGGATCTCTGTGTCACACTTTCTATCTCCTGTTAACCAAGTCAAAAAAGAATAAGAGCGGATAACAAAAAGCGAACTTTTTTTCAAGATTGGGGAAGAAGTGTTATTCAGAGCGTACAAGATGGAAAAGAAATGTTGGAAGATGACGTAATAATGTCATGAATCGGTAAGGTGATATATATGGTGAAAGAAATAAACGAGAACATAAAGACATTATAATCAGATGAGGAAGAGGTTTACTGAAGAAGTGTTCGAAAGAATGGAAGAACCTATGAAAGTGCTGTATGATATTTTTATGTTCCAGCAGCGCAAGAATTTTTTGAACGTACAGTAAAATAAAACGGACTGGAAAACTGGAAGTTGATCTGAGACAAAAGAGATACAAAGTTAAGTACACTCGAGAATAAAATGTTTATTAATAAAATAAATCTCGAAAAGGGGATGTAGTTGAGTAAATAAATACCTCTGGAGACAAAAATGGTCTAGTCTAAAAGTTTAACGAATTTTGAGTAGTTTGAAGAAATATTGCAGACTCAGCGTTTCCACTCTGAAACTTTGTAGTGTGGACGGCTCTTACTAACATCTGTTCATTTGACTTTGAATATTTTCTTTAAATTTTTTCTGTGTTATTCATTACCTCCTCTCTCATTTTCATATCGTTAAATTTTTAAAGTTATTTTTGTATTATACTGTAGATAAGTGTAACTGTTATGTCATTGATTTTGTCCTCGGTTTTTTTAAGTTTCTCTTAAGTATGTGATATTGTGGTGTTTGAAAGATTGTGGGGTGAAAGATGGGTTCTTGTGGTAAATGAGCAAATGTTTAATAAGTGAGTGGGTCGAGGACGTGATTAGGTAAATATAGGATAGTAAATGAGTACCAACCTCTAGCTACCTCGTATCTTGGCCTTGGGACATGGTTACTGTATTTTCAGTAATAAATATATTATTTGAGTCGGTCTTGATTTCTTTCGGTACAAACATTCGACCAGATAGGACATTTTTTAAAAACATTTTTTTATTAGATTTTATTTCTCAAGATTGTTTTTATAATTATTTTTGGTTGAGTGTATTTTTTTTCTTTTCAGTTTAACTTTTTAGTTTCGGTTTAATTTGTTTAAATTTTTTTTGATTTTCACAGCAGTTTGTTTTAATTTTCGAATTCTTTATTTATTGCTCCGTCGAACTTTATTAGCTGACGTATTTGATTTTTGCCTTTAGTTTATTCAAACTTTTGTATTTTGTTCTGCATTTTATTCTTGGTTTGATTTGTTTTATTTCGTTTATATCTGTCACCTTTATTAAAATTATATTTGTTGCTCATTCGAAACAAAAACAATTTTTAAAAAATTCAAGATAGAGGACCAATGTTTGTCCATCACAAACACACACATAAAGTAAATTAGATGCTCCAAATGTGGAGCTTATAAGATTGTTTTTTCACCCGCGTTGCAGAGGAAAGTAAAGAAAAGTCATGAAATTGGGAAAATCCATGGTGTTTGACAAAGTCAATGATGTAGCGGCTGGATCACTGTTTGGCGTTCTCTACCGAAATGAAATATCTATGTGGCGTAGTTCGTCAAGCAAGCCATAAAGTATCAGTTTCGTTCTTGACAAGCTAACGCGGTAATTTGTCAGTGTACAAAGGGCACAGTTATGAAGTTACTAATTTCTTGGTGGTTAAACAAATAATAGAAGATTCAAGTTATTTTATGTAAGACTTACTGTTGCCGACGCTCATGGACTCTGTGGATATAGCACCTTGCGATTTGATAACAATATATCATCCGCACAGAATATTGAAGTCAGCATAGGACCAGGGTGACAGTCCCCGAGATTCATGACTATATTCTCGGAGAGCACTTAGGGATATATATATATATATATACTATGAAGTATAGTCAGTTAATATGTTACTCCAGAATATGAGGTGCGTGAGTTGAGGTTCGTGTTAATATTAGATCATGAAAACTTCACATTCATTTCCAACAGCTTGGACATAGTTGGTAAGATTTATCTGGACACTGAGAGGTGGAGGAAACCAACCTGGTCACTTTGCCCTTTTGGTGCCTAGATAAGAAGGCCTCTGGAAGGCCGCCAACGCCTGACACTTTTGGTCAAAAGCCCCGGTTAGTCTCTTTCGGAGACTGTCAAAATGAAGCAGATAATTTCACAGAAATGGTTGGTCGTGGGATATTTCTCTCCTGAAGCCTTAAAGTGTAAAGCCACTAGTAGTCTCATTGCGTAGAGTGCGACTACGACGGCTGACAAAGCCGCAAAGTTACATGAGCTTCAATTGACACACAGGATGCGACAAAAATTAATGAGAAATGTTGCGTTTATTTCTCCGAAACAAAGAATCGGGTCTTTTTTGTAACTTCTACTTTATATGCCATGACAAATTCGTGTTTTCTACAAGATGCCATCCCTACGACATCGAAGAAACAGTGCGTCGATATCTTTTGCGTCACAACATCGCATCACAGTACATGCTTCCGTAAAGGACGCCTCCGTTCTTCCAACTGTATATACGTCATTCCCGTTTAGTGTCAAAATTTACCAAGCCTGAATCCCGTTTTACAAATACAACAAAACTATTACTTACATCGCATTTTTTTAACTTTCTCTTCACGGCAATCTCATACTGGAGCTTTTTGAATAAGCACTTGACCTTACCATTTTAACATAACTACTAAAAAACACTGAGAAACGCCAAGCTATACAGCTAGTGTGCGTTACAAGAGACTCAATATTTATTGAATCAAAGCATACAATTATGGCACTAGGCCGATTTAGGGGCTGGGGAACTCAGGCTGGTCTTCAGTACCTATCCTATACCTAGCTAATCCGACTCATGACCAAAACATACTTTACAATTATCTCATCAATCACAAGAAGTTGTCCATCAGCAATCAATCCTTCATACTCCAACTACTTCAAACGTATCAGGGACTAAAAAAAAAAACAAATGTGCATAAGGATTTTATTATGAACAATAAATACAAACGTATATTTAAAAATATATCATGAAATGATGTGTGGGGAGGGGCCTCACATAAATCCCTAAAACAAAACTTCACGTTACAAGAGACTCGCTTCCATTTTGGCGACGATGATGTTATATTGTCGAGGAGGTTTGAGATTCTCTCAGGGTTTTATGATGGTCATTCTAGGGAGGTTTCTTGGCTTGTAAGCCGTTCTTTAAAGGCTGTGTGTACATTTGTCTCCGTATATCCGATGGGCATTCTTTGTGATTTCGATGCTACCAAAAAATATTAGGTGCTTTGTTTCATTGGAGATTATATGCCACATTTCTTTTTAAAGACGATTTGATCTTTTTCTGACGACATTAGGTCATGTAATTTTTAGCCGATCACACGGGAAATATATTGATTATTAAAAACACAGGTGTAAAACCATTTCGGGACTCTATCAAAATGCTGGAACTCGTCGAAAAGTTCAGGAATGAACTATACTAGAAAGTAGTGTAGACTTTGTCTAATAGGGGACAGTTCAGCTTCGACGTTGTGTAAAAGCTATATTGACCGAGTCTAAATTAGGAGAATCGGTTTACCATTCTTTAAGCATCCAAGCCTTCATCTCGTAGTTCATTCTGACTATAAGCTTGTTCAGGTTCGTCTGAACTTAGAGAAAACTAGCATTAGCATGCCTGAGTACTGAAAATTCAACACATCTTTGTTCGATGAGTACGATCTTTATTAACCACTTTTAAGAACTTTAATGCGGAAATAGACGAAGCCGTGGTTGGAGATATTTGCAGGATTATCTTAAGGCTACGATTAGGATTCAGTCGCATGCTGCTGATTTTATTAAGCGGATCAACCAAAATAGATCAGCAGAGCAAACAACACAATATTCTAGAATATAAAGGGATATAAAATTGGTAAATAGATGCAGCGATTTTCGAGTTGGCCACCTTATCAAGAAGAAACAAAATCTTGTAATAAGCGCTAAATTAACAAAGCATCAAACATGGTCACTGAATTACGAATTGAAGAAGTTCAGAATATTGCAGAACGATACATATGTATGGGCGTAGCATGACTACAAACTTCGACATATGTTAAAATATTTGATCTTATATTCAGGATCATTTTGCTAGGGAGTTCGGTCAAATATTTAGCTGACTTTCCTCATCACGAGGTGATTGAAGCGGCTAGGTTCGAGGGTCCGATAATAGAGGCGGAAATTTGAGATTCATTGAATCTTGTCGGCAGAGACAAGACTCCGGCTAGAGATGGTTTGCCCTATGCTGTGTACTTGAGACAGTCGCACGTCTAAGTCTCTCTGCTGGCACTGGTCTTTAACCAGTGGGAAGAGGACTGGAATATTCTGGAACGCTTCACCAAAGGTGTGATCAAGTGGTTTCGTGAGTTAACTGCGGAGGGGAATTGAATTAATAATTTCTATGCACATTACTATGTTGAATAAAAAAAAGTTAAAGATTTTGGCCAAGGTCTTAGCCAATCGTTTGCAGGTTGTCCTGTATAGTTTTATTGCTTTGTGAAAGGTAGGACTAATAAGATCAACCCTCATACGGTACGCTTGATCGTAGTGAAGCTACCCTGATAAATCAGATCATAGGGTAAACCATCAACTTCTCAGGGCTGTCCTGAATCCGATCTTACATGAAGGAACACACCCTGGTACGATCCCCTCACCCAGGGATTCCGCTTATGCCGATGACGTAATCGTTTTCCTGAAAAGTAAATCCGACACTGATAAAGTCGTCAAGGAAATCAGCAGATTTGAAACAACAAAAGTATCTAAGATAAACCGCAACAAGTCTTTGAGCTTGCAGTTGGGTGTGTGGAAGTGAGTTTATGTTCTCGAGTTCATCACTTAAACGAACGAACCTATCAAGTTACTCGGCGTCTGGTTTGCCCCAACGTCCAGTTGAAGATTAATTAGAAGTCCGAGAATAGGCCAAGGCGGTATTTTATCGGTTGTCACAGAGGAGGCGTTCCTTAAAGCGGAGGTCGGATGTTTGTGCCTCGCATATGCACTCCACCCTTCTTTACTAGCTCTCAGTACTTTCTCTCTCGTGCACCGAAATAATTTTATTATTTGAGTTTTGTTTCCTCTCTTATTGTAGAGAGAATGCTTCTAAGGTGGGTCAAGCAGTGTTTTACCTCCATCCATCTGAGGTCAGTCAAATAATGCCCAGTGTTGCGGCTTAAGTTTCTGGATCAAATGTGCACGACGCGACAGAAGGAATTTTATGAAAGTGATAAGTTTTCTTCTTCTTAGCTAATATTGTTGTTTTTTTAAGTACAAACATAAAAGTTAAAATTAGAGCAGAAAAAAGGCAAGTCTCTTCAGTACATTTTGGTAAAATGCAGGTGTTTGTGCAAGGTACGATTGTTTGGATGAAACATTGTGTTGAAAGGAACAATATACGAACGATTCGGTAAGTGATAAAACTTAACAAAGTTACCGATATGACAACTGAAGACTAACCCCCAACCCACTATTTTACATTTGTGGCGTATGTTACACAGTACAATAAAGATTAACCCGCTGAACTGGTCCAGTTTGTGAGCTTACTACAAACCAGTTCAACTATCTCCACGCGTAGATTTTTCGATCCACTAATAGAAATTTAGAATTTGTGTTTGAAGAACTGTATTCTGAAGCTAAATTTAATCTTTTATTTTCCTTACAGTTATTTTTACAAACTATTTTGTAAAAAGTAGATTTTATTATTCAGTTTCTACCCTCATCCGGTTCTAATTTGATTGCTTCAACTTATTTTTAATTTGAATATTGATTTTTTTCCTATAAATTATATTCAATTTACATTGTTTTTCAATTCCTGCCCAACATTAAGTTCATTTTATCTTTATTTGTTCATCGCTAATTTTTTCTTTATCTTTGTGTTTTTTTACGTTTTACGTCGTTTATTGTTTTTTTGTTTTCTTTTGTGGCCTAAGTAAACAATTCTTTAATTCATGTCAGGCCGAAAGTCTTTTTTAAACTGTTCCTCTTTATTTTCTTTGTGTAACTCGTTTCATTATTTTCGTTTTATTTTGTTTCTGACGACGACCTGAACGGGTGATAATAATTTCAGATTATGCTATATCGCAAAGTTTCCACATGTCTGGATGTAGAGGGTCAGAAAATACCGGTCATTGGGAACGATCGTAGGCTAAGATACTGGAAGTCTGAAGAAACCTGTCACTTATTTTATTCCTGCTCCGAGAATAATGTCTCTGAAGTTCTGGCTCTCGCCGTCTCAAATCTTCTTTTGGCCGAGTCTGTTATTTCCGTTTCAACAGTAACGGGCATGGCAGCAACCATAATCAGTGTAGAAAAGAGAAGGTTGACACGGCGGAACCAGTGTCCCTGGAAGCACCCAGTCCTTTTAACATTTCCAAGGGTGATTCTCTAACTAGCTATGCGGATCAAATTAGAAACAAGGATTTAAATATCAACAAAGGTTCGAAAAGATCGAAAGATTTCGCCAAGTGAAAATGATTCAAAAGCAAAAGGCGATCGTTCTGCACGGAAAATTAGCACTTCTTTCTTGGCAAGTCTTCCTACAAAGTCATACATTATTCAATGGCACCACCTTCATTGATAAGATTTTTAAAACCCACCTCTTCTAACAACCACCCTCAAGAAGGCTTTTGTTACCAAATCTCTGGGGTTTTAAAATACGCCGACTGCACATCTTCAGAGAGATAGGACCTACCCCAACGAGGCCACCTGTTTATTGTGGGTGGCAACTGATGATGTCTGAACTCGAAATCCTGGTAGTTGAGAGATTCGGGCTTTAAATAGAATACTTCTAAATTCCGGTAATTTACTTTGTCTCTTACATTGGACAGTCAGGCCGTTTGAAAGCCCCGATCTGATTAATCGGTTAGACATGTCAAGTTCTATTATCATACAATCCACCAAAACCACAGCTTCAAAACCTAAAAAGTAAAACACACACAGACAAACCAAATTTACTCAAATTGGTACTAGAAGTCAGTGGAAAGGGTCATTCAGGTTATAACTAAAATGCACCATCAAAAATTAAAACTTATATCCAACTTCACAGGGTTAGATGAGTAAAATAAATTACTGATGATTACATATAAATACTTGATCTCTATCCTTGAGATGCTTGGACGAAAGTGATTCCTCCCAAACGTCTCTCGTGAGAAGGGTCTGAGAGGGAGAGACGAGCACGGATGATGAAAAAATTATATAGCAATAAAGTAAATGAAAAGACCCTTATTTGAATCAGGTTCTGATAACGAATCAGAATTCCGTAGTTATTTCCTTCAATTTACAGTTATAAGTCACTTGAAGAAACTCTTATCACAAAACTATCACCATCTGTAATTGGAAAAAATGTTGTCAAGATACTTTTACTACCGTTAAACAACGCAATAATTCAAGTAGGAAAATGTATGCAGAAAATATCATTAAATGGTCCACATTTAATAACATAAAAACCAAAACCTCTCCACACCGAAGTCTAAAGACATGTAAAGGTGTAATCCGAACCTGGTAGCATACTCCCTGAAAGTTTAATGTTAACCAAAATAAAAAAAAATATAATAACCAGAAAAACAGTTAAAATAATTGGCTAAACCATAAACACAAATATATGTATATTAAAATTCAACACCTCTCAAATCACCAAATGTTATTAAATGTTAACCAAAATAAATAAAAATAGGTTATATCATTGCGAAAGTAGAAAGTTACATTATCAGAACTTTACGAGATACTTGCATTCACTTACGCGCAAATAGCCCTGAGAAAGTTATTAATCCTTTTTTTCCTTCCAGTTATGGGTTAAATAATAGGACAGATTGAGTTCTATAGACTTGGCTGGCAACCAGTCTACTGTAGAAAGCAATGGCAACCTACTGCGAGATAATCTTTTGCCCACCCAGTCATGTCTCTTTGGAGACATGATTGCCCAAAGTGTGTATCAGGTATGGTACTTAACTGACTGACGATATCATAACTGCCAAAGATGTGACACACAAAATGTATAAATTGTAATTAGGACCACCCTGCAGACTCACATCTATGTAAACATTGGGAAAAAGTAAAGGTTAATAAGGTCAAATATACGAGAAATATAAGTATTATTGAAGCTAGGAAAATTGTCGAAAACAGTAGATGAAATACTCCATAAATTATGCAAAACAACCAAATACTAACAACAAAATGGTGAGAAATAGGATTTCTGAGAATTAATGAGGTCAATCCAAAAGTTAATGTAATTAATTGAAATAATGAAAACTGATATCATCAGCGAAAAACTAACGATTTACACTTTTATGCCAGAAGAAAAATCTTTTATACTCAATTAAAGTATAGAAAGTTCTAACTGGTAATCTTAAAAATTAAAAAAGAAAACATCAAAATATTCATCTTGTCACGCATCTTGATCTAGGGATTGCCCAACTATAACCTAAAGACTGCGATTCCCCCTACCCCACCAAAATAAAAACAAGTACAAAAACAGAAAACACAGATCTTGTTAAAAAGAAAAGCTCTCTAAGGAAACAGTCATTTAAAAACAACTTTAAATAAAAAATGATTTGACTCTTCTTATGCCATTATATAGAAATAGTACAAATACATTTGTCACGACACTTTTTATATTAGTTTTTTTTACTCTTATCAGATACATATGTAAAATTCAGACACAAGCCATGTTTTTTGTTGTGATCAAATTCGTCTAAAAAGAGTCGCCAAGGAGAGAAAGCAAATATTGTTGAAATATTGATAAAAAAAATAAATGTTAGGTGATGCGATGTCCTATATTTGCTCAAAATATTTAGATAAGATCATTACCTATGAAACTGAAACCTTTTGAGATTTAATAAAACATTTAAATATCAAAAATTCTATCGCCTTCACAATATATCTGTATGTATATAGATGATGTTTCAGCAAAATCCGACACTTGGCAAAATAAAAACGAAATAGACAAAAAAAAAAAAAAAAAACTAAAACAAAAACAAAATAAACAAAAGTTGTATATGCGGAGACCCGACAGTTTATTTAGCAACAGTTAGTTACATACTATATTATTTTTCAATGTAACCGCCGACGGTGGCGGCAGCGGCGACGGCGACGGCTATCTCAAGGCGGACGCGAAATGAGTTACACGCTTTGGCGAACATGTTCTTGTCTATATCGGAGAATACCTTAATGATAGCAGCTTTCAGAGAGTCGACCGTGTTGTGGGGGTGCTTGTTGGTCTTGGCCTCGATCACGCCCCCAGAAGAAATAGTGAAGGGAATGTAGTCGGGTGAAGAAGTCAGCAACAAGTCCGGTGACCAATGGTAAGGAACAGTGTTGCTCAGCCTTGAGATGTACGTCACCGGCAGTGGCGGTGGCGGTTACATAGAAAAATAATGTGGTATGTAAATCGAACTGTTGCTAAATAACATTTCGGGTCTTTGCATACACAACTTTTGTTTTTATTGCCTCTTTCGTTTTCTTTTTGTCAAGTGTCGGATCTTGCTGCAACACTCTGTATATGTGTGTGTACAAATTTACAAATTTAGAAACTGCACATGTCCTACCAAATCCAGTCAATTAAGTAGGAGTTGTTGATTTCAGAGAGTTAGACTGGCTTAACCAATAGAAAGTAAGTCAATGATGCGTAGGGGAATATGTTAAGGGATAAAAATAGGGTAGAGATTTAAGATATTTAAATACTAGAAATTTTGGTGTTAGTTTATGAAACATTTCTATGTATTTTGACATGTCAGCAATTGTATCGAATGTGATACAAATGTCAAAATGTCCAATTACAATTTATTTTGTAGTTACTTGTAAGTTTAGTCTGTTCGGGTGATATGTTCACTCTTTAGCATTTTTATTATTTGTGTTGTGTACACCACACAACTGTAGCTGATTTTTTTCTTGTGTTTTTGTTGAATATATTGTGAAGGAAGCTGAATGTAGGATTTACTTTTTCTACGTTTATTTTTACGTTTTCTTGTACACAGGATTATATCATATGAAGTTTGTATTATTGTTGGCATTTTGTGTTCTGTCGTGACGATATGAGTGTTACTGAAAATCCACTATCTTTTAGAACTGTTTCATAATCTTTTTCGGCTTTGGTGAAAAGTTCTTCACATGAAGAGATAATTGTCCGATAACCAGCTGTTAAATGAGTGTGGGTTCTCTTTGATTATTGATGATGAGTAGTTCTATATAATCTGGGTGGTCGGCGGATTGGTGCATGGCTGACATGTGTCTTTTCTTGTTTTTGTTTTTATCTCTAAGTCGAATCTCATATTTAAAAAAAAACTGATTATGTTTCTGTTTTCGTCCTATTTTTGTCTGATACTCTATCCTAGGATGATGAGATCGTCACCTCTGTAGAGGCACCAATTACATCGAGAATTTCCCTTAGTTCATGTAGTAAATCTATGCCTATATATAGAGAGTGATGTTGTTATCATTGAAGTTAATAATTATGTTATTTATTTGTTTTGGTGCTTACTAACTAGGACCTCATCAGGTGATATTCCTGGTATATTGCCGGATGAAGTGCTGGATATAATGTACCGAAACATGACAGCTCTTGTGTAGCGACAAACAGCTTTTATTACGAACTTCACTAATAAAAATTATATTACAAATATTGTTTTACTACGCATCAAGCACTGTTGGAAAAAATGTTACGAACTGTGGAGTGTTATGCCTTTCGTTGTTACTACTACTACTATAAATATTTTAGTTGTTACTACTACTACTACTAATATATATATATATATATATATATATATATATATATATATATATATATATATATATATGTATGTATATATAATTAGTATATAAATAAATAATACCTAGTGAGCTAGATAGACCTGCCTAGGTTTTCACCTAAATTGATCGTCAGGGAAAGCTGGTTAGCTTTTTTTTTAACCGTTTTTTTATCTTCTTCGTAGATTCGTGGAATGTTTTTCTACACGAGATTAGTTACAATCTCATATATATATATATATATATATATATATATATATATAAAAGAACTCGGGAGATGTTTATTTTTATTTAATATATATATATATATATATATATATTAAATAAAAATAAACATCTCCCGAGTTCCCGATATATATATATATATATATATATATATATATAATAAATGAAAATAGAAACCTCACGTGTTCTTTTATAAAACATTTTGTATTTTATGTTTTATATTTTATATTCTGCTACATGTGTTTCTGGTTTCGCAACTTCGATCAGGCAGAAAATTAATATCAGTCATTGTCTTGTTTGGGCTTGTTAGTAGTTTACATTTTCTTGTATTTGTAAGGGAATTTTCTTCCCCTTTAAGGTGTAATAAAGTAATTTACGACAGGTCAAACATATCAAGGATTGTGTGTGTGTGTCACTGCGTTAGTACTTGCTAGTATTTGTGGGCGCAAGCGTTTTGACTCGTGTATCTGGTCATTCAGTGCAGTTGTTGGTGTGCGTGGGTGTTATGATCTTTTAAGTGCTGTTTAAAATTTGTTTATGAATTTTATTCTTGTGTTTGTATGTAATAATAATTGTCTGTCTGAGATAATGAGATAATTTTAAATTTGCATTTGAAGATGTGTTTCATTTTTCTGATAATTTGATGTTGCTTTTGTTAAGCAAACCTCTGTTGTCTAGCGCTTGGTTGATCCCAACATGAGATTTATTACATTTTGTGCACTTGAGTGCATGTACCACATTTTTGGAGGTGCAGTTCAAGTTTTTGTTTATTGAGAAATGGCAGTATAGCCAGGCGTTGCTCGGGTGTAATGAAAGCTTTAAAACTAATCCATGGTCCTGGAGCTCAGACTCTTTGGACGTTAGCAAGAAAGACTAAAAAGCAACAGTTGTTTCCAGTTAAAGCGAAACAGTAGACGGAAAGAAAAATGAATGGAAGTAAGTCAAATTTTGATTTCCTGGTATCGATATCAAATAAGTTTGTTTCGTCGTAAACTGAATTTTGAAGGCTAAATATGTCCTCTGAGTAAGTGGTATCATGTCTGAGAGTAAGAACTACAATTATACCTACTTAGAGCTAAACCCGATGCAAAAACTAAAATAAAAGGGCTGAAAAATAATACAGAATTATAGGCAGATAAACAGACACACACACACACAAACATCTTGCCTTATATATATATATATATATATATATATATATATATTATCGATTTTC
This sequence comes from Ascarosepion bandense, assembly GCA_037127315.1. Classification (NCBI taxonomy): domain Eukaryota; kingdom Metazoa; phylum Mollusca; class Cephalopoda; order Sepiida; family Sepiidae; genus Ascarosepion; species Ascarosepion bandense. The sequence goes on from JBBBDQ010001492.1 coordinate 2,256,430, forward strand.
TGTACTATTGCAAGAACCGCAACCTTGAAACTTCTGAATATTGTTTCTTATGCCTTTGTCTATGAGTGTATTAAATTTGATTAAAATCGGACCACTCCTTCTATAACCCGATTTTTTCGATTATCGATTTTCGATATTTATCGGGGGTGCCTCGTCACAAAACCTAGCTGAGAACACTCGCAGACGCTTATAGTACAACCGTGTAAACTTTCATGAAAATCGGTGCAGCCGTTTCGGAGTCTATAGGTAACAGACACACACAAACGGACACGCACATACACACATACACACTCACACAGACAAAGTTCCATCTAAATTAAATAAGTTTATATGTCTTTGTGGGGTTTTCAAAAGTGTAGGTGTTTCACAACATCTTTTTTGTTACAAGTTGTAAACCCTGTTTCCTCTGTTAATTAAATTTGAATGAGGTTAATATGTCTTTCAGTTTTTTGGTTGGTATTTGCTACTACTTTGTACGTTTTTAATGTTTTTCATTTTATAATTGGTGTAAAGTAGGTTTATTTTTTTAATTTCGTAAATAATTATGGGTTGTTCCTGTTGTATGTTGTTGTTTCTTTTGTATGTTGAGACACATACTTGCGTCTATTCAGTGTTATGTTTCTTTGTGTTTTGTAGTTAGTCTAGATGTATTTTTTGCCAGTTCAAAACCTTTGTTCATAAGTATTGTTGGATAGTCTTGTTTTATTCCTGCTTCATGTAGTTATTCTAGATTTTCTATCGGACTTGTTTGACGGTAACTATAGTGCAAACCCTACGTGCTAGGGAATAGCGGATGGGTTTTACGCAGCTTTTGGGTGACGTCTCTTGAAATGGAGATATTTTAGGGTGTCTGTAATTTTGTGGTAGATATTTGTGATATTGTGATTTTGTGGTTGTCCCTATTTCTAATGAGTAGGTCCAAAAATGGTAATTCGTGGAAATTATATTCTTGGGTGAAATGATTTTATACTCAAGAACTTACATCCAAAAATCACATTGTCTATGTCACGCTCTGCTTTCCTGTGTCACTGTTACCTTCAATCGGTCCAGTAATTAGCAAAATTGATAAGTACCATTTCTTCTGCATGTACCCAAGAAAGTTTAAATGTATTTTTCAGACATAAGTATCAGTGTCCTGTTTGTTTCTATTTTGATTAATCTTTGTCACTTCTCAAATTTTAAGTCAAACATATTCTCTTCTTTCTTCTGTAGAAACACATTTTTTTGCTTTATTTGTCTTTTCTTTCTTTTTTGAAAAATTGTCTAGTATTCACTGCCATATAGGACGACTTTTAGTGCATAATAGTTTCATATTATTTTTTTTTATATTTAACTGAGTCTTTTAGTGTTTTAATGCTTGTCTTAACTTTTGGAAGACATCATTTAGATTTCGGTATTTCGTCCTCTGTTAAAACTCTTCCTCAATATTCAGTTTTGTAACTGCTTGGATTTTGGTATTTCCAGTTATTATTTCGCATGTTGGATTCTTCTTTTTGTTGTCAGCCATACATACTGTCTTCTTACAGTAGATGTTTAGTCCTTTCTTCTCACTTTACTGCAGTTTCTTTTCTGTGTCTGCTATAATCACTGTGCCATCTGCATATCTAAGGTTGCTAAAATTGTGACTGTCAATAATGAATTCAAGTAAGGAGTCTAATACTCTCAGAATTGCATCATTGTAAAGGGTGGATAATTCCGGTGATTTGACACATCCTTGTCTTACACTCTTTTCTGTTTTTGTTTATTGCATGGACTACAGACATAACTTTAGGTCTCAGACAACCTAATACTTCATTTTCTAACCAAGAACATGATAGTTTACCGGTATCCGGTTTGCTAAATCTTTGCATTAACGAAATACCAAATGGGATTAGAATAAACTGTTTTAATGAGACAATTGGCGTTCCATAATTTCATTTTGAAATGTTCTCTTAAAGCCATTGTAGGTGAAAAATATAGCTAAATATTTAGGTTAATTAAAATACATTGAGTATCTATATTTCTGTTTACGTTTGACAGATAAACCTAGTGCTGCTCAATCTCATGCCATGAAGTCTATAAGCCGACGTGAGACAAGCTGGTACCTCCTCCTCTTACGGTTTTGTCATAGAGTCGGGTCATCTTCCAGCATCAGATTATTTTACTGGAGGTCCTGGCAAACAGCGTCATTCTATCAGTTGCGTATTCTACCTCGAGACTGTTGCTAGATTACAGGTCAAACTAGTGGATGAATCTTGAAGGGTGGGGTTCATAAGTTGACATGCATCCGAAGATTTCTTAACTCTTCGTTGAATACGTAGAATAGCATCTCCAACCCAAGCAGTCAGCAGATTAACAGCGTTCTGCCGTCGGTGTCGTCCATGTCGTCTAGGTCGTAATACACGAGCTGAAGTCCAGAGTAGTGATTGTACACTGCATCCATGAATTGGTCAATGATGTTGGTAAATAAATCGAGGGTGGATACATAACACTGTTTGACGCTACGAGTGATCGGGAACTAGTAAAAAAACATTTTTTTCTGAACAGAAAACTGATAAATCTACACAGATGCGTTTTAATAATTTTGTATCGCGAAATGAAATTTTATATAAAGATTTATTTAATATTTTTTTCGGTGAGTTCTGTATAAAACACATAGCATATAAATTGATGTAAATGCTTCAGTATGTAAAATAGTTGAGAATATTGAAAATAAAATGTAATTGGCGAATAAAATGTAAAAATAAAGGAGGTAATTTCTTTTTAAATATAATTTTCAATTACATATCACTGAATTAATGTATATTTATGAATAAACATATTTAGCAAGAAGGAAAATAACGTTTTATATCTATCAATACATAATCGCTCTGCTCTGCGTTTTTTTATTGTATATATTAACAAAACTAAAGAGAACAAATTCTCGACAAAAAAATAAAAATAAATTAGTTTGTTTCCCTTGCCTAAAATAGACCAACGTATCATAAATTTTGTAAAATTTACTATTTGTTCTCAACTGATGAAATATCTTTTACTTTTTCTTATATAAATATATACAATTACCATCTGTCCATATTTCTGCGATGAGTTATTTTAACTACTTAGATCATTCGGACTGTTATCCTTATCTTTATTGCCATATTCAAAATGTTTCGGCCGTTGTGCTCTCCAACCTATCTCTGGTGATATATGTTGGAATTTTGAACTGTACCCTTTATTTAGTGAACACGAGTAGATTGTTCTAATTCCAGTTGCTATTCTAACTTTAATTTTACTATCTCAGTTTCAGTAACTCTATATAGTATCTCAACTCTTGAAATTTCTGTTTACTCTGCTGTGTTCCGCCATTGTGTCATGTCTCTTTTTATATCACTCATCCAACGCCATTATCGATTGGGTCATGTGGATAAAAGGGGACAAAATAACCTGATTTACTTTCAAGTTTCTATTGCGTCAAGCGCATTTAAAATTACATGCTTCCTTCTTTTCTTTCAAATTCTATATCACCTTTACAGATAATTACTATATTATTGTTTTGGGATTTTGTTAACTTCATTACTCTTTGTCCTGAATAAGTTCAAGATAAATATTGGAACGAGGGTCACTGATACCATCATATTGTAAAAAGTCTGTTGCTCTCAAATGTTTTTAAACGCAGACATATTCAAATATATTAAATAGTAAATACACCATTCTGATTTCGTATAGAAAACTTTTGAGGATTTTAATGAAAGCATCATGAATTATCGTATCAAAATCTGATGAGATTATCAGGTTCTTTTGATGTTTGTTTTTTATTTTTATTTTTTGCTTCGCTTGTACTTCCGTCTGTTCTTTGCGATTGTGAGAAATATTTTTTTAAGAAAGTTTACTTATATCGTGGATTATGTTGGATACAAGTTTTCAAATGATTAATAGCAAGGTAACAAGTCTTAAATTTGTCACAGGTCATTTTAGTTTCCCTGGTTTCTGTATGGGGACTTGTATATAATGTTTTTCTTTTTTGCATGTTTTTTCACACTCAGTAAGCCTTTGCCTCTTAGTTACTTTCCTGATTTTCATTTTTAAAAATATTTGTCGAGGTTGCTGAACAGAAAACATACGTTGGAGATTTTAAAATAAGAATTATATTTACCAAAAAGCATAATCTGAAGAACAGAATTCCATGTTCCCTTTAACTGGAATGTATATTTATTAACAAATAACTTACAAGAAAGCTTAAGAAAAGTTTTGGTTGAAAATACAAAAGTACTATTTAAATCACAATATCAAATGCACCTCCTTTTAAAAGAGGCACGAAATATCAAACAATTTTCTTCTACCATCAACCTTACATTATCTAACAGTCCAAATGGAATATTGAATGTTTAAAGAAAATAGAGAGATGTATACATGATGTCTATCCACGAGCATCACATAAAGAACTCTTCTTTTCAAAAACGACTAAAATCAAAAAAATACATTACAGTTAAACATGAGGATATAACAACATCGGAAAAAATAACATCCTTGAAAATGGTCAGTGAAGAGACTGGAAAGTCGAAAATTATGGAACATTTTTATATTTCCTATCTCCAGCAAAAAGAAAACATGTAAGAATACTGGAAAAATTAAATAAAAAAACTAATAAAATCTTCCATTGCAGCCGTTTTTAACAAAACATGTCTAAATGAAAGGTCGCTGCCCAAATATACATTAATACCTGAATGTATTCCTGCATATATATATATATATATATACGTATATATGTATGCATATATGTGGGAGAAGGGGTATTTTGACTTTGTGGTGACACGTACTGTCCGATCGCTACAGTTAACCAATGAACTGTTCACCTCTCATAGTCTAATTTTTTTGGCCTTAACATAACACAAAAATGTTAAACTTCATGACAAGTGTGATGCTTAATTGTTTAAATATTTTTTGGGTGCAGTTCAGAAAGACACTTGTTCACTTATTTTATGCACGGTACTTTTTTATTTTAGTTCAAGAGTATCTATTAAGAGCATATATTTAATAGAGAAATAGTAATCAAGGTACTAAAAAACTGCTTTTTATAATGTAGAATTAATATTTCTAAACTGTTATCTTGAGTCATTGTTACATATAATATTTGTTCGACAATTATTCAACAATACGAAATATGTGTAGAACCGGTTTCTCGATGTGATGTCACTTGACAAAATACCAGAAGGTACATTACTGATCAGAGAGATGAGAAGATTTATTCATTCAGCTTTGAGACGCAACTGATTGAACTCGTGTCTTGTTAAAATGTTGCACTTTGACGAATAAACACGAAATTTTGTTTGCAATGTGGGCATCCATACTTGGATTGACTTTGGATGATGAAGTGTTCCGCTGATAATTCAATGCATTAACCCCATGTAACATTTCGGCACCAACGCTTTAGACTTTCGCCGGAATTTCGTTGAGTACAATCAGCGTTAAGAACTTCTACAAGCAGAATGCCCGAAAGAATTGAACAAGCGAGGGACACATTCAAAGAAAATCTGTGATAATAAGATAAAGACGATTCCACGGAGAGTACTAAAAGTATTCATACATTATGAATATCTCAACTGCCCATCGCAAATAGCTTTTCTGCAAAATCAACTCCGGTTGGTATGTTGCTAACAGTTACAATTTGCGCCCGTAAGATTGCTAAAATTTCGAATAAGTAAATCAATGTGAACATGGCTATTTAAAATCAGGAAATGATTAAAGAGAAGGCGAGGAGGAACGGAACTACAGTTCCTAAGGATGGCCTTTTAGATGGTTTAGAGAAGTGAAATGGAATGCAAGGTTAATGTGTTAGGCACAGAGATGAAAAGGAAAGAAAAGGATCAGACTAAATAAAATAATATATATATTTAAATTGTGTATTTTGGCAGCATTTTTCATTAATACAGGTTTCGTTGAATAATAGAGACAAGTTTTGTCTATTCATTTTGTGTAGGACCCTTTCATATAGTCTGATAAGCTTGATGGTGCTATCGTTAAAAGACGACAAGAAATCACAGTAATTGTTGATTTTTTTATCAGGTCTGAGATTTCGGCTTACATAAGCCATTATCAAAGAATGAACATTAACATATAGTGAACATAGAACATTTAAGTTATTAACAAAGTGGAATTAAACAAAGAGAATTAAATCAAAGAGACAAGTCCATTTTTACCGTGGCGGGTGGCCGCAGACAGTAACAAAATTGTGGTGGTGTGGTTCTCGATCCGATTACAGGCATTGGAGTATGTTAGTTGAGATAACAAAATTTATCCTATTCAAGACAGTTTTAAGCTGTTTGATGTAGATAGCTTCCAGGGTTTTGAGTTTTCGTTTATTATTTTCTTGTCTAAGTATACATGTGTTTTATACAGAGTTTTTCTGAGAAATGTGCGTTGATAACCGTGTTGATTTAAATGTTGAAATATGTTTGAATTGTCATTTAAGTGTAACGTAAGACGCCGTGAGAGCGAGTTGGTAGTATGGCCAATGTAGATATTAGTTAGTTTGTTAGAGATACATTCTCGAAAGGGGCATTTGAATTTATAAACAACATTGGTTTTTTGCAAATCGCTAACGGTGGGGGAGGAGTCGTTGCGGACAAATGAATTGGATGTAGTGGATTTAACGTAATTTATGATAAACTTAATTCTTTTGTTAGGGTCTGTCGGAGAAATATTAGTGTATATGATTTTTTTAGGATATTTTTGTCTAGTTGGTAGTTGGAGTGCATCTGGCTACGATATAAGAGAGTGATATGTTTGGGATTCGTTGGGTTAGTATCATGTGTTGTTTTTTCCGTGTTAAGGTTTTTAAGAACATGTCGTATTTGTTCATCAGTTATGTAGTTGAAAAAATTATTGTTGATGATTGTCTATTTTAGTTTTTTAGTTTATTGTGGAAGATCTGTTTTGTAGACGAATTGGTTTTTGCACGATAGAGTAGAGTTTTTATAATGGCTATTTTATAATAGTGGGGTCATTCGCTAATATAATTGAGTGTGGAGGGATTTTTGTTAGTGGGTTTTTATACTTTTTTTTTTTTTTTTATAAGCGTTTCACCCCGAGCAAGGCATGTCACTGCCACTACTGTGCAGGGGGCTACGTAGAGTGGAGAAAGGCTGCTTAAATATAGGAAATAACAGAGGGTAGGTGATAGGCGGGTGAGGATACCGAGAATGAGGGTTGGGTAGATGAGAGTGTTGTAAGAATAGTTGGGAGTTAGTGTGATAGGAGGTGTCTATTGACCCTACATTTAAACACCTGGAGATTGTAACTGTCGGGAAAGCAGACTTGTGGAAGGGAGTTCCACAGGCGGGAAGCGCGAGAAAAGAAGCTGTTGGAGTAGAATTTACGGTTACATCTTATTTGTTTAACTGTAAAAGGGTGGGACCTAGTTGCTAATCTAGTATCTCGTGTAAATTCGTGCTTAGGCGGCACCAGTGATCTAAGCTCATCGGAGCAGAAGCCATGAAAGTACTTGTAGAAGAGGCACAGGGAAGCTACATCACGCCGGTGTGAGAGCGGCTGCAGCCGGTCTGCCAAGTCAGTATCAACCACGTTACAGATCCTCCTTTGTATTTTGTCAAGAAGCCCAAGGAGAGCAGCAGGGGCACCCGACCAGATATGGCAGCAATATTCAATACACGGGCGGATGGTAGATTTGTATATGTGCAGAATAGTTTCAGGTGGAAAAAATTTCCGGGCCCTGCACAGAGAGCCGACTTTCATAGCAGCAGATTTGGCAATGGATTCAATATAGTCATTCCATTTGAGGTCCGCCGAGAGTGTAAGGCCAAGGAGGCGTAGTATTTTACTCTCTGGGAGGCTAGCCTGTCCCATGCTAATGGGAGGTAGATGCGATTGTCTATGGTGGTTAGTTGATAACAGCTTTGTTTTGGAGGCATTGAAATTTACCAACCATTTCCTACCCCAGGTCACTACGGATTGGAGGTCCCTTTCAAGTGCGGCAGCGAGGTTCACTTTGTCGTCCAGACCTGGTTTCTGATCGATGCGGGAGTAGATCGTTGTGTCGTCGGCATACATGCCAACTTGGGATCTAATGGTGTCGGGGAGATCATTAATGTAGATCAGAAAGAGCGTGGAGCCTAGGATAGAACCTTGAGGGACGCCCGCGTTCGTCTGGTAGTTTTGGGAGGCATGCCCATTTAATACCACCTTTAATGTGCGGTTAGAGAGGAAGGACTGGATGAGGTCAAACAGATGTCCAGTTATCCCATAGCTCCGCGGTTTGCACAAGAGGCCAGCATGCCAGACCCTGTCGAATGCTTTGGAGATATCCAAGGCAACGGTTCGGGCTTCACCATTCTTGTCGAGTGCCTGGTATATGTACTCGGTGATGGTCGTTAGCATATCAGCAGTAGACCTGGTGAAGCGAAACCCATACTGTTTGTCAGAGAGAAGCCCGTTGGTCATAAGGTGCTGAATCACCTCGGCGTTGATAATGGCTTCGAAAACTTTGCCAAAGATTGGAAGGAGACTAATAGGACGGTAATTGGCGGGGTCCGAGGGTTCGCCAGAATTCTTAAATATAGGTATTACGCAGGAGGACTTCCAACAGGCAGGAAAGCAGGAAGCAGATAGGCAGAGGTTATAGAGTTTAGAGAGGATAGAGGAGAGTTCTGGGGCTCATTTCTTCAGTACTATGACTGGGATTCCGTCACCGCCGCTCGCTTTGTGTGGGTCAAGTTGCGCAATTATCTTGGCGACCAGCGAGGGTGAAATGTGGACGTTATTTAGTTGAGCCTTAGTTCTGGGTGGGAAGTCTGGTGTAGGTATTCCTAACGAGTCCAGTGTCGAATTGGTTGAGAATTTACGGGCAAAGCATTCAGCCTTGTCGGCTGGGGACGGTGAGATAGTGAATTTATTGTCATCAGTGTTAATTAGTATGTCAAGGAAATGATTGGTGCCGAAATGTTACACATATCTACAGCCATATCATAAAGATTCACAATGTTACAACTCTTCAGGGTTTGATGACCCTGTTTATATTGTTGTCATTGCTAAGTTCATAAGTGAATTTTAAGACTGAGTTATTTTGAAACTGTTTTTGAAGTTGAAAGATTTCGTCGGTATTTTTAATTAATAGTAGGATATCATCAACGTATCTTAGATATAGGGATGGGTTTTTAAATTTTGTAACGGTAGTATTTTCGAGGTTAGACATTTCTTTGAATGCGTCCCTCGCTTGTTCAATTCTTTCGGGCATTCTGCTTGTAGAAGTTCTTAACGCTGATTGTATTCAACGAAATTCCGGCAAAAGTCTAAAGCGTTGGTGCCGAAATGTTACATTTATCTATAGCCATATCATAAAGATTCACAATGTTACAACTCTTCAGGGTTTGATGACACTGTTTATACAATAACGCATACTTTTCGCCATTATCAAGGATGATTTCGTCTTTAATTGATGCGTGTATCTCGTTTTATAGGAAAATATTATTGCACAAAGTATAGTCAGCACATTGTAGGCCTACTCACAGTTGATTTCATTGAAGGTTTGACTGTTTTAAAACAATAATGCTTACTTTGTTATTGACTAAAAATACGCATTATTAATAAAAGTGAAAAAGCTAACACTCAGTAACATTAAGCATGAACATGGCCATAACTTGCTGATTGTGTTTGAACAATAAAAATTCCTATAAGCTTAGACAATAGCATAAAACAATCCATAAATTCAGTTAAAAGTAAAAATATACACGTATAGCTACGAGCTTATATGTGCATATTGCACAAATAAATTTCAGAAAAATTAATTATAAATTTCAGAAAAATGAAGAAATAATTTATTCAAAGAAAGTAAATGAATGTTATTTTAATATTTCATTAAAATCGTTTACTAACTTATGACGCACATAACTGAGATATGGGTATCGCCTGAAATGCTATAAAAATCGGGTAACAATGACGACCTTTTGAATAGCAGCAAAAATCAATGAAGAGGCAGCCCTAAGTTAGAAACAATTACAATTTTGCATAACACAAAAAATTGCGCCCAAACGCACATGCGCGATAATGTGTTAAATTTAAGGGAAACACTTAACCGATTATTTGTTTAAGAATAGCGGAGTAACAAGCAGACAAAGGAAGGGAACGGAAAGGAACAAAATTAAGCCTGAGTATTTAGACTACGTTCTCAGAAACCACAGCCCGCAGGGTGACACGCAATATCCAGAACAAAATAAGCCAAGAGAACGACTTCAAAAGACACTGAGTCTCGCCAAATGTCCATTAATGTCCGTTAGTTTTCCTGACGATTTTATTGACATGAAGACCCGAATTTCGACAAGTTGAAGAGAAGATTTATACCTGGCCATACCAAGCTGTTCTGCTTGGATGTGACTGGGATCGACAGACGTTTTCGCACACGACAGTTTTTGAGCCTGTACATGCACAGGTGTTATAGCTATTTCAAAATCAATACAATATGGAGTCAGTATCATGTGTTATAATTTTGACCTCTGATAAAGAATCATTTCACATATTTTCAATTATTAAACACTTAACATTTGATATATATCAAATTATTTTTATGTGTCCTGCTATCTTAATGGATAAATATATGCGTCTATGTATGAAAAATATACGATGAATTTATGATGTTGTAGAGCGCGCACACACACGCACAGACACACTAACAAACAAACACACATACACACACACACACACACACACACACACACACACACACACACAAACACACATTTGCTTACGTATACTGAAACGCTTTCTTAGATAAACTAAACGAAACAAATTCGCCCAGCGAAACTGATATATATATATATATAATGGAGGGTTTACTGTGGATCCATAACTAAATTTCAAATTTATTTCTAAATCGAGAAAATAAAATAAAATATGGCAATAAACCTAAATATATAAATTCCTACTGAGTATAAAAATAAGAAGAAAAACTGTATACAAGCCTCTTAACAGAAACGGGAAACTAACAAAATCCCCTGTCTATCAAAACTGTCACTGTAATTTTATACACAATGCCTTTATTTTATTTGTTTAATAATAAAGCCGGGTGTGCGGTGTGCTGCTGTAGATATCAACTAGGAACGAGAAATCAGAGAGCCGAGTTCGAATTTTAGTTGAATTCTTTGCATTCACTTACGCGCAAACGCCCTTGTGAAAGGTATTAATCAGTCTCTTCCATCTAGCTATGGGTTAAATTGCCGGACAGATTGTGTTCTCTAGCCTTGGTTGACAATCGATTTACTGCAGAAAATAATGGTAACCTACCGCGGAATAATCTTCTGCCGAGTCAGTCATGTCCCTTGCAAGAAATGGTCGCCGACGCGTCTATCACGTATGGCATTTAACTAACCTTATAATATAATAGTATAACAACGTATACTTCTACAGAAGTGTTGGTTGCACAAGGATTCATAAATAAATGTGATTTTGTATGTGCAATCCAATATTCATACAAAGTGTGGTTTGAAATATTTGTACATATATATATATATATATATATATATATATATATATATGAGACATAGATGCCTGCTTTCCCATACTTACTTACTTACATTCAAAAATTGTTAATCCCACCCTATTTTATTTTTCTGAGTATGGATGAATTTTTGGGGTATTTTTACCGGTATAAAATCTTTTAACACATTTGAATTTGAGTTAAATTTTTTTTTGATTCGCTGTTGCTGAAGAAGCGAAGATTTCCTCATAGAAATGGCTATTCAACGGATATAAATATCAAAATGTTTGTTTTATATATATATATATATATATATATATATATATATGAAAAGTGTTTGTATACAATTATAAATATCAATATATGTGTGAAATTTGTTATATATATTATATTATTTATATATTATATATGCGTAGTACTTATTTGAAATCGCTCAATATCAGTGATAGAGCTGACATATTCATATGGATAGGTGTGAGCTTGTAACCCTGGGTTTCACAATCTTGCGATCGTCAGACAAACTGATTCATTTTTTTTTAAAATTGTCTACATGTAGGGCTGCGTATATTTTTTATTTTATTTTATTTTTTGTCCATTTGGTATAAATTGTGATAATAGGTATTCATTTTCATGTCTGCATTTGGAAATTAGTTCTGATCTTATGTTTAGTAAGTTCTTTTGTGGGGCATGAAATATAATTTCTACTTTTTCGTGTAGGCAAAGTAGGCATTTCTTGTAATGTTGTTGTAGGTAGGTGCTTTTTCCAGTATTTTCCTGTTTATTGTTGGTTAAATATTTCTGTCTTTTAGACGCCATACGTATGTGGATAGTGTAGTGCTGTTCATGTATTTTTTGAAAAAAGCCCCAGCCTACAACAACATTACAAAAAATGCCTACTTTGCCTACATGAAAAAGTAGCCATTATATCTAATACCTCACAAAAGAACTTACTTAACATAAGATCAGAAATAATTTCCAAATGCAGACATAAAAATAAATACCTATTATCACTATTTATACCAAACGATAATAAAAAATGAACCGCTGATACCATAATCCTATCAATTATTCTCTCGTTCGAACTACCTCCATAATAACTGCATTTATTGTTATTATCATCACACCACCATTACTAACCACTACTACTGTTTTACAATAACTATTTGCTACCACAACTGTTATTATCATCAAATATTACTTTCACCGTATTAGCCCGCAATCAGCATTAACGTAAATTACTCCCCTCTGCCGTAATAAAATTGATATCACCACACATAAATACTAACAAGCGTTTCAAATAAGAATTTCTACCATTTAAATATGCGCAACCACAAAAAAAAAACAAGCTAATAACCGACTTTAAAGTAAAAAAAATAAAAATACAGCCTTAAATAAAATAATAGCAATTTTTATCTATCATATTTTCATACAGATCTCATCAAACATACATATGTACGTACGAGAAAAGACAACTGTCCGCGATTAACATCGCTACACTGTTCAAATACACCAACCGAATGCGTATGTATGTGCGCAACGGCACATATGCCGAGCACCGCATGATTCGCATATATGTTTGTGTGAGCTTCGGTGGGCGGACGCGTGTGTGTGTGTGTCTCTGCGCACGTCAATGTGTGTACAAATGTGTATATATGTCTGCGTCTGTTACGACGACAAATTTTCCTCCCATTTTCAGAAAAATACACTAATATACGCAGCCCTATATATAGCCAATTAAAAAAAAAATCAGTTTGCCTGACGATCGAAAGAAAGTGAAACCCAGGGTTACAAACTCACACCTATCGAAATGAATATATATATATATATATATATATATATATATATATATTTGACAGTACAAAATTTTAATACGATGGTAAAATTAATAGTTTTATAACAATCCGCTATGCCAAGTATTAAAACAAAAATACCAGTTGACCGTTTCGTCCCAACGAAAACTGTAACGGGGAAATTATATGAAGACTATGGTCATGTTTTTCAAGAAGAAATTGAAACATCTCATTTCGAAGAGAGTTGGCTGTGCTGCTGGACCAAATGTCACCAAACATTTAGTGACTTTGTTCTCTTTTCATCCTTTGTAGATTTAGGTAGTATTTTGGTCCATGGCCTAGATTTTAGTATTCCTCCTACTCTCAACAGAGAAAAGATTTATTCAATGTTTGATTTGTTTTATGCCCAACTCTCTAACCAGTGTCTATAGATAAATACAGTGACCTTCGAGCCAGATTGAATGACTTGGCTAATTTTTATGAAAGTTCTCCTATTCCCTCTGAAAATGGTAAAGTGAATTCCTTTAAGTATCACCACTCTTTAGTTATCACGAAACCTAATAAGGGCTCTGGTGTTGTCATTATGAACCACCAAGATTGTATTAACAAAATTTTATTTATTCTTGATTATCCTTCCATGTTAATACGCCTTGGTTCAGTTGATACACATGATGAATACAGAAACGTCTGTTGAGACGGGTAAAAAATGGTGTTTTTTCTCTTAAATGTCTGAGGAGTTAACACCTTCTGGCTCTATTCGTCCTGGTCTTTACGGGTTACCTAAGTTTCATAAAGATAAGATCCTTTTGAGATCCATCGTTTTTATGGTCGGGTCTCTCAACGAAAAGTTACAAAGTAACTTAACAGTAATGTTGCAATCATTGTTGGAGCATTATAGCTTTTGCATTAAAGAATTATGTTCTTTTCCTCAACTTATTCGCAATTACAATGCTACAGATTGCTTTATGTGTTAATTGGACATTTGCAGCTTGTAACATTGTGGTTCTTTTTTGGAGATTATCGATATTTGTAGCGATTTTCTATATCGTAGACATGTGACTCCACCGACTCCATCCTGAAGATGTTTTTGTTAAACTTATTAAATTTGGCCGCGCGTCTCTCAATTTCAGTTTTGATAATGTTATGTATCGTCAAATTAATGGTGGATCAAAGGGTTTCCCTTTGGGTTCTGTTTTGGCAAATACATTTGTGGGCTTTCATGACGTTCTTCTAGGCCTACGGTTTACTTCCGTTATGGTGATGATAATTTTGGTGTGCTCAACAGTGAGATTCACCAATTCTTCTCCCAACTTAATGCTGTTCATCTGGACTTTAAATTTACGGTAGATAAGGAGGTCAGTTGCTCGTTGCCATTTTTAGGTTCAGTTGTTCATAGGACGCCTCCCTCTTTTGTTAATTCGGTTTAAAGAAAGCCTCTCTTTACGGATCTTTGCACTCGTTGTGACTCGTTTTGTCCAAAACAACGGAAGATCAATTTGAACAAGACATTTAACCATACGGCGTTGATAATTTGTTCTGATGACACCTTGAAAAATGAAATTAATTTTAACAATGGCTACCCTTTGTACATTGTTCAATCGGTTATTCGAGATAAAATTAATAAAATTAAACCGTTAATTGTTACAGAAAATTCCGTTTATCTTCGAATACTACGGTTTCGTAGAGTTAGTGAGCTCTTGGCCAAACGTATTTCATCAAATTCACCTGAGTGTTATTTAGCAGGTAATATAAGCATTGTGTTTAAACAAGATCTATTTTTCATTCTATGCTTCAAGACGTTTTACCTGTCCAACACATTAACTCTGATAATTACTATTTTAAATGTAATTGTGAAATCGATTACATAGTTAGAACGACGCAAAAGTTGGATATCAGTATCAAGCAACATGTACCTGCAAAAATAATGGACAATAATCTTTCGTCTACATATGCCAGTGAAAATACATACGGGTCTTCCATTGCGGACTATCTAATAAATAATTCGAGTTGTGATTTAGAGTGGACTGGCTCGTTTTGAAGTGAGCCACTACTCTGTCTTCGTCATTTTTTGCCCTCGGGCGAAGAGAAACCCAAACAAGGCTCAGCCAAAATGTAGAGTTTCGTTTGGGGTAAAAAGTCAAGAGTCCGACCCGGCCTTAAGCAGGGTTTGCGGGATACTTTTTGGCTTAGCTTAAGGGCTCAGAATCACCATTTTAATTGACCTTGTGCAGCATTCACTTTGGTGAGAAGGTGGTAAATATCAGTGTGGACCGGTTCATTTTCGACTGAACCGCTACTTTCTCTAGATCAACTCTCTGCCGGAAGAGGAGACTATATTTTTCACGCTTACGCATTTCCTAGGATGTGCGTTGTGGTACAGTGGATATCGGCTCGGAACGAGAAATCGTGGAGCCGAATTCATTGCATTCACTTATGCGCAAATAACCTTGGGAAAGGTATTAATCCGTCTATTCCCTCCAGTTGTGGGTTAAATAACAGGACAGACTGGGTTTTATAGCCTTGGCTGGCAACCAGTCTACCGCAGAAAGCAATGGCAACCTACTGCGGGATAATCGTTTGCCCAGTCAGTCATTTCTCTTTCGAGACGTGATCGCCCAAGCGTGTTTCACGTGTGACATTTAACTGACTGACGTATTTCCTCCTGTGACGGAGTTTGTCAATGCAAAGAGTTGAAAACCAAAACTATTTTTTTTTATTTTTCAACTCTCTTCCTTGATAAAGTCTGTCATTGGACAAAACGCGAAGGTGAAAAAATATATCTTCCCTCTGTTTCCTTTATTTATTCATACTATTCTTTTCCTCGAGTTATAAATGAGCATAGTTTTGCATATATACATATATAATGTAAATATTCTCAGACATAATTCCCAACTCATCTCCCGTTAGGTGATTAGAGATTTTTCCTTATCGATTGTGTTTATTTTCCTATTTGTTGTTGTATTTGCATGCGTGCATAAATGAGTGCGTGATTTTTTGTATAACTGCTTGATTTCGATGAGTCTCGATAAAATTTTGACCAGCTAACTAATGGTCCTGTTACGATTAAGGGTTGTTGGCGGTTTTTATCACTAACAACAATTTGGTTTAGTTTTTTATAAAGTCTCATTCATTCTATAAATACTCATCGATGTTCTCAATTTTAGATTTGTTATTCCCCACCCACACCACAAACAAATGGTACGTAGGGGTTTAATTTAATTTTCACAGAGTCCTTGAGGCATTGTGGTGTTTGTAATAAGAATGGTATTCAAGATAGTGATATTTTGGTGCAAGGGATATTGTATAATCTACTCGGAGCATTGAGTGAGGCTAGCCAAGTTATTGTAAGTTAGATGAAAACCAGCATTTTTCCATTCACTTTTTGGCCTTGTGCTGCATTTTTTGTAAAAACAAAAATAAATAATAGTATTCTCAGATGGAGCGTTTTTGTAGAAAAGACAAAATGATTAAAAAGAGAGGCGGAAAAATTGTACTTTGCCGACGCATTTTGAGAGGACGAAACACGTTGGTTAATTAGTTCTCCTCGTGTTTTTTTCATTCATTTATTTTATCCAGTATTTTCTCTATTAATTGCTATATGTATTTGGATTGCTCTCTGTTCATTTCTTTTATTTTCTTAAACTGTGAATTTAATAACTACAGTTCTGAAATAAGCCCTGTCTAGTCAGATGTCATTAGTTTCGCAGGTTACAATTTTTTCTTTTTAGAATGTCTTCTTCGTTTATTGCGGTTGTTATTAATATCACAAAACCTGAGATAGCAATTAAAATGCGTGTACTTACAAAATATAATATTAACAGTAATAATATTTATCTTATATCTCCTCTCTTCATGTACTAGTTATTTGTTATTTACATTGGTAGAACATTATACACTGAAGGTTTCAGCTCAATATTTAACTCTTGGCTATCTATTTGACTGCGGAATTAATGGTGAATCTTCGTATACATAAATAAAATTATAGTTATACGTATATAGGAATGTATCTCATTAAATTAGAAATATTTATATGTATAATATCAAAATACGTGTGCGTATATATATATATATATATATATATATATATATATGTGTGTGTATGTGAGTGTCTGTGTTTGTGTCTGTAACTGAAGTGCTTAATATATTAAAAATAATCTACAAGAAATGTGTTCATTTTTTTACCAATAATAAAATTTTGTCCATTACATTTCGATTTGTTATGCTGTGCTTTCTCATCAGGCTTCTTCAACCTATACAGGGGGACAATATTGAAAGAATCAGAAGTTCTGCTAGGGTTTCTTACTGGCGACCTTGGGAATATAAGATATCCAGATGATCAGTATTGACAGCATGCTTAGAATGAAAACTACAAAAACTTCCACAGAAGTTACTGAAGGAAAATGGGAGAAAAATATTAAACATCAGCTGCAAGAAGACAAAATATATGTTTATTAGCAAAAGGATAAACCCAAAGTACGAATTACAAATCGGAGAAACATAAATCAAAGTACAACAATTAAAATACTTTTGGAATTGTTCTAACAGAGGACGGAGAATATGACAGTGAAATCCGAAGTCACATTGTGAGGATGCATTCCAAAGGCTTAGCAGATTAAGAGACAGGAAAACTTTATTAGAAAGAAAAGAGAGATAACTGAACTGTATTTCTTCTACCATATGGCAGTGAATGCTGATCAATACGTCAGGTCTATAGTTTCAATTTCCCACAAAGTGAAGCAATATTGTCCTGAAGTTCCCAAATCAAACCTCTATTACCCACAAAATATGGGCTCATTACCCCACTGGGGTAATTTACACAGGGGTTGGGAACCATGGCCATAGACCAAACATCTCTGCAACGGCGAGGTTTAGAAAAACATTCAAAACGGAAAGTTAGACTTAACATCTGAAAGTTTAAATCTATGGAGAAAATTGTGAAGAAAGAGAATTTGGAAAATTTGATAATCACTGGACAGAGGAAAACAACGCATAAAATACTTAATGAGTTTGAGTAAATGGATAGTAGAAAAAATTTTAGGAAAAATAACAAGAATCTAAAATTTATTAAGTGCTACAAAGGACGACTTATGTCCCGACGGGCCGAGGCACATGAAGCAAATGTAGACTGTTAAATTATATGACAGGCATTAGGATGAGAAATTAGTTTTAAACTCGACATAGCCGATGGTTTTAGACGAACGGTTTTGTGCAATTAAAAACCTACTGGGCTTCAAGTAGTTTATCTTTTGACTAATACAATTTTGCTCTTTCAAAAGAGTTCTGCCATGTTAAGATTTTGACTTAATCCATGACTACAGATCTTTACCTGCAGTTGATATTAAAATTGCCTTTCTGACTTCGATTAGAATTTTATACTTAATGCAAACATTTAATCCTTAAATCTATTCAACTCAAACCACTCTTTCCAGATTATCAGTAGCGCAGGTTCCATTCAAATCTCTATAATTTATGCTGTTTTTGATTTGTTTGAAATAGAAAAAAATAATTGGTCGTCTATAAAACAATGTTTTTACTGATGTGTTAATTATCATTACAAATAGATTCAGTCAGACAGTCGATTATAGACTTATCAAGTGAGTCATCCCCTTAGAGATATCAATGGCTTTTGATTAAGTGTGAAATAGGGGCTCACTGCACAAACCCCGCAACGTCAGCACCTTTGAATGCGTCACCTTTATTATCAAATACTTCTTATCAGATAGATCCATGAAGGTTGTTCTTAAGGGCCGATGAGATCAAGGCAAACGTACTCAAGGCACTCTCCTCTGCCCCATCCTTATTCTGGATTATCTCTAAAATATGCCAAAGTGAAATCTTAAATGTTTAGTAAATATATATGTTGATGATAGCACCGTGTACAGGGGAAAAGCTTGACCAAACGCCTACTGTAAAGCATCAAGTCAGACACAAAAATTTGCTTGGGCTCATCAGTTATCAATTGTAAACTCCTTGAGAGTGTTTAAACGTTTCACCCGGTCCTCTGGATTATTGAATTATCTTGCATCATGCAAACCTTTTCCCTCATTGCTAATCTATTTAAAGCCTGGAAATGGTTTTACATTGTAAGGGTTTTTTGGCAACAATAAGGATTTTGCACAAATACCCTTGGGAAAGGTATTAATCCATCTTTTCTTCCAAGTTATGGGTTAAATAATAGGACAGAGTGGGTTCTATAGCCTTGGCTGACAGCCAGTCTACCGCAAAAAACAATGACAACCTACTGCGGGATAATCTTCTGCCCAGTCAGTCATATCTCTTTCGAGACATAATCGCCCAAGCGTTTATCACGTATGGCACTCAACTGACTGACTGAATGGTTTTTACTGATACAAATCCTACTAATTAACCCATAGCTGTGGGAAGAAGTGGTAGATTTATAACCTTCCCACGAATATTTTGCATCTAAGTAAATATCCCGAAACCAAATGGAATTAGAATTCAGCTTCCCAATTGACAATACTAAGCCGTTATCTTTTATTCCAACCGCTCATCCGAGCATACAGCACCTGGATTCATAACCTGTCACTCATCTAAGTACTGACCAAGCTCAACTTCAAGGAAATGAATAATGGGTGTTCTATTTGCGAAAGAACAATAGTATAAGAATGGTCAAATACCATAAATTAGTTAAATTATAGGTCAGTTTATGTATGTCAACAAAAGTAAGATGTTCGTATATTTCAAATTAAATATTATATAAAATTCACTTCTTTTCAATGAAAAATACTTTTCTTTTTAAGAACACGACTTTTACCTAAACCGTATGAAACAGCGTTTGCAAAACTAGAAAAATGCACTAGGTTTTCACTCTTTAGATTGATTCTTACAGGAATGTAAACTGATCAGCGTTTACAAAATAAACATTAATTGAATGAATATAACCTCTGGGTATTTCGTCCTATGTGTGAGTACATTTCTGCCGTTATTTGACAAAATAAATCTCATGAACGCAATTTCAGAATCACTACTCTATTTATTCTAACGTTAGAACAGGTGACGAACGTATGAGCTTATACAGCCTAATATCAACAAGTATGAGAGAGAAAGACGTTGACTTCTTTCAGTTCAATGATATAAAATTGTTTTTTTAATATTTTTTAAATTCAAAAGGAGAGTTCCGCCTGCTGTTAAAATATGAATCAAATGTAATTTGATCAAAAGTAAATTCAAGCAATATTCTTGCATGAATGCCGTTGTATTCTGTTTATAATATATTTGTTTATTTTTGTTTCAATGAAGTTAATTTATACCCAATCAATGAATATAAAATATATTATTCTAGTTGTACAGAACAGTAACTTATATGAAAATTAGAAAATTCACTTAGTATGTTTTGATAAAGTACTCGTCAAGCATAAATGCAGAAGTTATTCGTATATAAATCTTCCGCAGACATCATTGAAGACATCTGAAGGTATTCTGTTCAAAATATCAAATTATTGTGTCCTATTAATCCTATCTCACTTCCAAAATATATTTGAAAGGAAATAATTCTTTCTACTAATAAAATTATCAAACTTCATTGGGGATTAATTATATCTGAAATGGAGGTTATTCTAGAGACGTTTTCATGATAAAAAGCAACAACGGTCATTTGGTCACAAAAGAGAATAGATGATAAATTCAGTTTTGTATGTTTTGTTTTTCAAGAATCAGTGATGTTATCAGAAGAGACGCCCGTAAATTGGTTAATAACACAACCGATTATCATTCATTTATGACACAAGTTTGACAGAAGCATACCCAAATTAAATGTGTACATCCGATCTGTGCAGACATAAAAGAAACTTTATTTAAAGAAAGGAAATCATACATTTATTACAATAAATCACTTTCTACGTCATTGTGGTAAAGTCAATCACGTTCTAAGAAATCATCCAAGAATATATCATGTTAAACAACACTTTCTACATTTTTAGATTAAAATAAGCCAAAATATACTTGCTAGGGCTCAAGCCAGTTAATTTCTATCAGTTTTTATTAAAATCGATAAATATATCATATTCTTGTGTGAGTAATTAATAATTTAAATGATATAAAGGAACATGGTTCTACACATTTAACAAGTCTCTCAAGAAAAGTTTTCTGCAATTTTAGAAAATACAGAGTAATTACAATACCGTGACATCACAAATTAAGGAAACTTTGAATAACAGCATTCGTATTCTGCTTTTAAATTGGGTTAAGAACCCAACATTTGTCCAGCTAAGGCATCAACATCTCACAAATTAACCAATCAACCATACGACCGTTCATGGAATACTGTTGTCATATTTAGTCAGGCTGTTGGTCTCAGTGTTCTCGATAGGCTCCAAAGAAGAAGCTGTAGTGTGATTGGTCCCCATTTTGGCAGCTCGACTTCAGCCACTTTTTCATCGGCGGAATGTGGCTTTCCTCCGTCTCTTCTACAAATACTTTCACGGCTTCTGCTCAGATGAGCTTAGGTCAGTAATGCCCCCTCTACAAGAATTAACTCGGGCAACCAGACTGGCATCACGGTCCCACCAATTTACAGTTAAATCAACCAAATGCAGGTGACAATTCTACTCCATCAGCTTCTTTTGTCGCGATTCCCGTCTGTGGAACTCCCTTCCATATACATGCTTTCCTGACGGTTACAACCTTCAGGAATATAAATGCAAATCAATTCCCATCTCTTATCCACTTAACTCCAGCACTTTCCACATCACACCGTGTATCTCGTTCTTTTCCATTCCATCTACTTTCGTGACTGTCTTCCCTCCTGTGTTCATATCCTTCTGTTGCTCTTTCTCTTTCTCCCCTTGTATATGGTTCGTCTTTGTCTTCAATTTTTCTTGTCTAAAAATTTAACTCTCTTCTATAGTCCCCTGCACATCAGTAACAGTACCGCACGGCTTGGGATGAAATAATTAAAGAAAAATGTTGGTAAATCATGAAAACCTAAACAGTTTATATATATATATATATATATATATATATATCAGATTTACCTTAAAATAACTTGTCTCCATAATTTTTTCTTATATTTACTCTATATGTATTTATATAGATATATATTTAGAGGTCTCTTAGAGAGTTATCCTACCACTGTATATACAGGATATTCCTTTGGATTCTTCTATATCTACACCGCATGCTTATATATATATATATATATATATATATATATATATATATATATATTGCAATTGTAATGGTTGTTACAGTGGTTTATAAAAGCATAGTATCACTACACAAAAATCTTTGCGTTTCAGAGCTATGTTTGCTCCTCATCTGGTGATAAGTTCAAATGAAAAATAAATGGTGAAAACGATTTATTTTCCGTAATATGAAATGTAAGTGAATATGGGGTGAGAGTTTAGTACGATTTAGCCGGCAGTTTGTAGCCATAGTGACACACCCTTGGGTTAGGAGATGGGTGCGGTGTAGCTTAGTTTTGGACAGGTCAATGTTTAGTTTTGTCTGGGTAATTCTTATATTGGGATGTAAGGTATTTTAAGAAAGGGTAGATACTTTTTATTTTACTGCTATCTATGAGTGGATGGAATAGATTTGCTATTAATTTTGTGTGAGTTTATTTTCTTTTATTTATACGATGTTCGTTTTTTTATTTTGAGGATTAAGCATGCGTATTAATTACCTTAAGGGGTTATTTTATGTGAATGAGGTATTTTTTGCTTAATTAAATGTTAACGAAAAATATTTTCGATGTTTACATAACACTGCTAATTCGTCTCTACTGTTCAACAGTTCGCCATTGTTGGAGTACTTCAGAATGTGTAGCTTTTCACTTAAGCATAAAGGGCAGATGTCGTTAAGCGAGTTGAAGGTTCTGGTTTTTTCCAGAATTTTCCATTTTACTTTGGATTTCAGTTTTGTGCTCTTTAAATTTCAAAAATATGCACAAAGTGATGTTTGGTTTCGATATATGTTGTTTTTGAATTAAGTTAAGTGCTTGTACCAGCTTAAAGGTGTTCTTTGTAGATCCGATATACACTTTATTTATATTGGGGTTTTGCATTGATGTTATGTTGCATTGATAGACAATTGAATTTATTTTACGTCTATTTTGTAGTGGGCAATTTTGGGGGTTTCTACAATTGCATAAGTTTTTATTGTTGTCTTCTTTATTATTTTGGTAGTTATTTTTATTTCGATCCACGTGTTGATTTAAGATATATTTATTATGATTAGTTATGATTTTTTCGAGTTTATTTGAGCACTATAACTTAGTTTATTTTTGTTAAACATTTTACTTAGAGGGTTGTTAGTGGGGAAGTGTTTTTTAATTAAATTGAGGAACTTCTGCCCTAACTTGGTGTTTACCATTTGGTTGAAAAAAAGTCTATACAAAATGATTTTTCTATTTCTATTTTTCCTGTTATGGTTATAGTTGATGTCTTGGTTTTTGTAGCCACTTTTTTAGGGACTTGTTGTAAAGACTTTTATGTTTGTTAAATATTTCTTCACTGGAAGAGTTTTTACTAATTCTATATTCTGTGGAGGAGGGTATATGTTTGATTATATTTGGTGGATGAATTGACTTTGTGTGGATGTATAGTGGGTATTCATTGGGTTTTATGTATGGTTGGTAATTATTATTTACTTAGTTGAGTGTTACACCTAGGAAGTTTACTACTTTTAAAATAATGTAGACTATTACTTTTAGGTTTAAACTTTCGAATTCTCTGTGGATAAGTTTTCTTATTTCTTTTTTTAAATGTGTGGAATTTTGTACTAGCATGAGACCATCGTTTCTATATAACCCTATGTCTTGTGTGTTTATGTCATGGTTTGCAGTAAGATTGTATAGTGCAAATAAGCCAATGAGATCGGAAGACACCGCAGAGTCTAACGCACCCATTGTAATATCAAATTGGTTAATAGAGTTATTTTTTATCCATTGTTCTTGTTTATGGATAAGAACAGATGTCTTGGCGGCAATGATAACACAAAACCAAAACTATATCATAATGCTTTATGAAGTATGAGTATATTAAGAAACTGGAGAATACAAAACTTGCATATTCAAGAAAAGCAGGACAATGGTTCGAAAATACAAAAATAAAAAAACAACAATTAGTAAAATCACTTGTTAGCCTTTTTCCAAAGTTGTATAAATTAATTTGATTCTCTCTCTCATAATATATATATATATATATATATATATATATTTGTCTATATTTCTGAGATGAGGTAGTATTTACATTATTCGGAATTTTGTCCTTATCTTTGTTGCCATTTGTATGCTCCGGCCTTCTTCAGGTGCGAGGAATTTCGAACTGAACCTGAACCCTGGAGTATATGACCTCCATTCCTCGCGTAAATCTTGATTAGAAGCTATGAGTTATCTCTCTCTAACCCTGAAAGTTACTTGTTCAAAACCGCTGTAGCCTGGTGTTGAACTCACAACAGTTAAGTTAGGAACTAACCAACGTGTACATCCACTAAGACAAATCAAGAAGAACTTTTGGGACTTATAAGCCTAATGTCAAGTAACCCTTTTTAGCAGAGTAAACATTGCAATTTTTTGATATTAATGTTTTTTTCTAGTATTTTTTACCAGCGCTCATATATAGTATTTCTGATAGAATTGGAGAATTTTTGTCTTTATTCTCAACTGAAATTAAAGCAAAAATACGATGTTTAGAACGGCTCATGATTAAACCTAATAGACATTCATTGTCTCTTATATTTAACAGCATATATATATATATATATATGTATATATATATATATATATATATATATATATATATATATATATATATATACAGGTGAGGATGACCCAATGTGTTATAATTTTGAGTTCCCTGGCATTTATTTTTTTATATACAGTGCTCAATACAATAAATATTGTAGAGCGTAATATAATCAAATAATTATGAATGAAATGTACATTGCGACATGCAAATATATATGAAATGCAACAACCAACATCCAATATTGCCTGATGAGGAGATTCTATCTCGAAACATAGAAATTTCTGTATCGAAATGTACACCGAATTCATGATTATAAAATGAAGATTTCAAAAGATATCGATTTAATTAAAGTCAATTTGAAGTAAATGTTTTGGCCATTGCTTGTCTGCTAAATTAAGATTCAAATTTCCAGTTTTACATCAACGTTCGCTCACGAATGACTTGTGCTTGTGATACTGCGCAGCACTTAGACGTATCAATCAGACAGATAGAACAAGATTCACTTTTAACAACTTCCGTTTTCCCAACACGCTAAATATGGCATTAAATCTAAATCCTAACTTTATAAATGTCGTAAAATTAAGTCAGACAGATTTTATGGATCGCTATTTCTCTTCAGCTAAATTTCTTTCTTATTATTTGTCTGAAGATTTCCAGAAACAAAGACAAACGGCAATTTGGAGAGACATTCACACATGTCAAATCGTTTATGAAAGTTTATGATTTCTTTCTGTATCAAGGAATGACAAGTTTAGACATCAATGAAGCTGTTGGAAGGAATAAATATGAACGATAAAACTTTGTGCCGATTGAAAGTTACACACAATCACCAGAGACATTACTGGAAGCTAGTAATAAAAACCGTGAGAAGGATTTATCTTAGCCTGTTCATATCTATCTATCTATCTATCTATCTATCTATCTATCTATCTATCTATCTATCTATCTATCTATGTATCTATCTATCTATCTATCTATCTATCTATCTATCTATCTATCTATCTATCTCAGTCTGTTCATTATCTATCTATCTATCTATCTATCTATCTATCTATCTATCTATCTATCTATCTCAGTCTGTTCATATCTATCTATCTATCTATCTATCTATCTATCTATCTATCTATCTATCTATCTTTCTATCTAAGCCTATTCATTTTTATCTACTTCAGTCCGAGAAGTAATTAGCGAAATGGAAGAAATATATTTTTTAATCGTTTCACCCCAATGAAGACGGTGAAGCCACTGTTGCGCAGGGAGCTATATAAGAGAAAAAGATTAGATAGGAGGAGAGAGAAGAGAAAAATCGAACCAGTTAAAGGAAGTGTCAGAGAAAGGAGCAAAAGAAGAATTGGAATACAGGTGTGATGACAGTTGCAAAGGTAGAGAGAAAGGAAAAGATATATAGGGTGGTGTAGAAAGAACTGGAGTCAAGTGGTTAAGAGATGGGTATTGACATTGCATTTAAATTCCCCGAGGTTGTAGCCGTCAAGAAAGCAAGAATATGGAAGAGTGTTCCACAAGTGGGAAGTGCAAAAAAAGAAGCTGATGGAGTAGAATAGTCGGCTGCATTTGGTTTATTTAACTGTGAATGGGTGGGACCCAGTTGCCAGCCTCGTTGCCCGAGTAAACTCATGTGGCAGGAGCACTAGTGACTAAAGTTCGTCGGAGCAGAAGCCATGAAAATATTTATAGAACAGACAGAGGGAAGCCACATCCTGCAGTGAGAAAGCGGCTAGAGTCGAGCCGCCAAATCGGTAACTATCACATTACTGATTCTCCTTTGGAGCCTGTCGAGAACACTGAGATGAACAGCGGGGGCGCCTGACCATATATGACAGCAGTATTCTATGCAGGAACGGATGGCTGATTTGTATATGTGCAAGATGGATTCAGCCAGGAAAAAACATCCTGGCCTGACACAGTGACCCAAAGGTCAACGAAAAGTTTTGCGAGATGAACTTCTCTTTTTCTAAACTAAATCCACTTTCAAAATACATTTTGAATCATTTCACGTCAAGCAAGGCAATAAAGTCGCTAATAAGCAATTGGGTTAATGAATGTTAGAGAATATGAGGAAAGCCCCTATTAAGGAGAGGGAACAATAAAACATGAATTAAAAAGTCAGAAGATTATTATTTCATTTAAATATTTAAAGACTAGGAAGCAGAAAATTGGAAGGGAGTTCCACAAGAAGGAATTGCGAGAAAAACAGCATAAAACTCAGGATTGTATCCAGCCATTTCATCTACAAAATGATTAGACCTTGCAGCCAGTTTACTACGGACAGTAAGAGTGAGATGCAAAACCTGATTAAGAAACTCGTTGAAAGACTCAGCGCATATGAAATGAATAAATGATTGAATAAATTGAAATAAGTACTGTGTAACTGAATATAGAATATTTCAAAATACATGTGAAAATTAACATAAAATATAAATTAATATTAAAAATATTTTGTAAAAATATAATAATATTAAAATCGGAAAAACCGGAAGAATTTTAAGAATACAGATGAGGCATGAAACTAAAACTTTTTAAATTTCAGCAACTTCAGAATTTAACATTATGTATAAATAGCTTTATTCATACAAAAAGATTTACGATAAAATCCCGCTGAAAAATCTTGTTCTCGTTCGATCACTAAAGTTAAGCCTTATCGCGCCAGGTTAATATTTAGATGAAAACCGCTTAAGAACATCGGTTAATATAAGTAAAGCTACGATCTGAAGTAATTTTGGACTTTAAATAACACATCGTAATTCTTAAAAAACAATCCCACAAACGGATGTAAAAAAAACTCATGTTATTTGCAATTCTGTCAGCCAGTTAAGTGGCATACGTGATACACGTTTGGGCGATCATGTCTCGAAAGAGATATGACTGACTGAGTAGAAGATTATCCCGCAGTAGGCTGATATTGCTTTCTGTGATAGACTGTTATTTAATCCATAATTGGAGGGAAGAGACGGATTAATAACTTTCCCCAGGGTATTTGCGCGTAAGTGAATGATCGCCAACTTCTCGTTCCGAACTGATATCCACTGCACCACAACACAGTCTATAAACTGATTTAAAGTTGGGAAAATCGATTCACCGCGACGTTCTTAGACATGTTTGCTATTGATGAGGTTTATGAAGGAAACTATGTTGGGTAAGAGCATTTGTTAATAACGTATTAATAACCCCCAAGTGGCAGAGTCTAGTAGGTTCCTGTATGAACTGAAGGAAACATCAAAGTTAACTTAAACTGCTGCAACTTCTAGAAAAAGGGGTCTAGTAGCACCATTCTTGAGTCACAAATAATTACCCTTTGGCTATATTAGCTTTGAGTTATGGTAAATTATGTTACTTTTGGTAGGTATGAGCACCTCAATTTACTTAAAGCATGTAAAAGTATGGTGTAAATGTTTTCTGTAAGAGACACGATCACCCAAGTACACGATCTGGCCTGTATATTTGTTTTTCATGACCTTGATTGCAACTGTTTAATCCATGATTTAGCGGCCGTTTCGGTCAACAGAACAATATCTACTATTCATAAAAAGGTATTTTAGCACTGGAAGTATAACAATTTATGCGCACTCATACAATTACCCATCTTTCACATATCCTAAGAACGCTAATGAAGACCTTATTTTAATTAATGTTTGGTCTACAGTGAAACCTGGATATTTTAGTCAATATATGTAGTTTCATGACTGCAGATATTACATCGAGACACACGAGCTGAATAAGGGTGCTTTTAGACTGAATTTGTGCACGATGTGCTTCTTATTGGTCTCAATCTGTTCAAATCTATCTATCTATCTATCTATCTATCTATCTATCTATCTATCTCAGACTGTTTATATTGATCTATCTAAACAAAGTTTGTTATAAATGACATGGTATTTACATCACTACATCGACATGAAGTCTTTCAGTTACTATAATATTCTAACGTTTCAGTTTAATACGACATAGCAGTTTCTCTGATTCTGTCCTCAATTTCGATTATAATTCAATTTACAACTCATTTTCTTACAAGATACATCGTAAAAGCAACGCCTGATTAATTAACTATAGGATTACTGCATCCAGTCTGACATCTTATCAGTAAGTACTATTCGAAATTTCTTATTAACTGAAGACTTATAGTTTCTTAAATATTTTTGGCTCTTTCTTTTGGCTTAACTTACTGCTATCGAATGTGACTACAATTTGCTTATTATGGAATAGACAGTAACCAAAGCTTACATTTCTGCTTGCTATCAGTGCTAGTGGCTACTGCTGGAGAATTGCTAAAACACGCATTTTAATACCCCTTTTCTAAGCAAAGATTGACTGGTATTTTTCAAATATCTTCACGACTAATTAGTCCTGTGCCGAAGAAGAAAAGAACCAATAGGAAAACCCTTAATGAAACGTGTTAAAATATTTTTATGTGGTGTGTATTTCAAGGTTTCTGAAAGTATTGCAGAACAAAACCTCGTTTGGAGAGTCAAACCGAACTTGTAGTACAATTCAGATACACCTTTTATTTATTTACTTGTTCTTGAAAAGCTTCAATCTCCCGAGTGTGATTATTTGTAACTTTATCAATAGCGTAGTAGTTTGGAGCAGGTTGAATGTGACTTTTCCGGGAACCTAAAACTTTATCTCCATAAGCGATCATATTATGAACCTATAATGAAGGCATCATTAGAGAATCCACCCCGTCTCTCTATTTCAAAAGGAATTTACAGTCAACAGGACATATCATCTGAAGTTAGTTTAACTTATTTAATTAAGAAGAATCCAATGTAGGGGAAGAACGTAAAGGCAAAATGGATAGCAGTGTTGAAGAATTCGGTTACTCGGTTCGACTTTAGTTCGAAAGAAAAGACTTTAGAAAAAAGTCAATATTTCATGGCATTCTTTATATATATATATATATATATATATATATATATATATATATATATATATATATATATAAACAATCTTGGTGCCAAATATTATCATAACTCAATGCTATATATATAATCACACAATTATTACATTAAGCAACAACAGTAATTCCTGGCTAGAAAATTCAAGCTACAACTGTGTGCCCGAACGACAAACTATTGAAAATGTTGTTTGTTTTAATTGTTAACAATTTTCTACATTTTCCTCTACCGGGAATTTTATAAAGTCAGTATATTCAGATCATTGCCATTACCTGAATATTTCCCGTTCATCCAAATAGGAAACTAGAATCATAAAATTGAGACTTATTCATCGCCTCTCGTGCCTGATGAATGGTGATAACATCTTTCTGTCGGGTAGAGGTATTGTTATTTGTAGACATACGACATGTATTTTCTTAAATTGAACTGATTTTCAAGCGTCTCAAGTTAAACCTTTAAAAATAGTTCTTCAGGCTGACAGAGTGGATAAAGAGAAACCTTTAAAAAGAAAATAAATTTAAAAAGGCTTGGAACATATCATTGAACTGTCAAAGATGTTTGACAGGAAAATTATTTTGCGAATGTGATGCTAAACATTTTATTTTGTTTTTATAGACTGCAAAGCGAGAAAAGTTATAAAATGTGTCTTTCTCAAGATGCAAATAACGTGAAACCGATCACTAGACCTGCCGTAAGCATTATCTCTAAAGAACGATTGAAATGGGCAAAACAATATATGCCAACAGATTTTCAACGGTTCATTTCATTGACAAATGGCTTGCTATACATAATAAGCCAGACGGTAGAAATAAAAGCTGGGTGGATATTGGCGCAAACCGCTTTCAGAGGTTAAAATGGCAACAAAGCAAATATGGTGTGATTTTGGTGGGTGAGATTATGGGTGCTCAAGTGGTGAGCCCATGGCGGATAGTGTGAAGGTGACATCTCAGACAAATATTGATTTTTTGAAGTTTTATCTAAAGTCATAGTTCAAATGGCAAAAGCAGTCAAAATTTTTTTATGTACAGACTGCTACATTAGATTAGACGTAGGATACGAAAAAGTATCGACAAAAGATGGGTTAAAAAATTAGTTTCCTGATTGTTAGCAAATTCTTAACACAATTTTTAAACTTACAGATCATTTTGAAGAGACTAATTTATGCTGGAAGATACCAATTTAACAGCAAATATTTTCCAAATGATATTCTAAAAGTTTTACAAATTTTCTTAAATGACAAATTTCGTATGGTGTTTAGAACATAATTAATAGATGTTATATAAATCAACTTGGCCTTATTACAATTACGCATTTTGTAGTTTTTCAAATTACTTACTTTTAGTAATTATCGTTCTTAAGTACAAATGTACCGTGTCATTTCTGTTACATAACTAATAATTTGGTATATTCGATAAATTTTATAAAATTTTTGCCATATCTTAAGAAAGTTATATCGTCAATTATTATTTATACAAATGTGAAATATCCTGGATGAATCCGTTCTTGAACTATATATAAAATAAAGTTACATTCTTCTTCTTCTTCTTCTATGTGTCCTATTCTTTCAAGACGTAGGCGATCATGGCTTTCCACGTCTCCCGATCCCTGGTGGCTCTTAATATATTTTCTCCTGTTACTCCACGCTACCCCCGTTCCGTCATCCACCTGATCAGGCCATTCAAATATGTTATTCGCTGCCTTCCTCTGTCTCTTTTTCCTTCTATCTGATCTGTCAGTATCAGGTTCTCCAAGCCCTCCTTCCTCATTGTTTGTCCCAGGAATTTCACTTGTCTCTTCCTGATGCTCACTATTACTTTTCTTTTCAATGCCATTCTTTCAAAAACCTCATCATTGCTCACATGTTCGGTCCATGATATCCGCAGCATCCTTCTGTAAAACCATATTTCTGCTGCTTCAAATCTTTTCCTCATATTCGATGATTTTGTCCAGTATTCACTGCCGTATTGAAGAACTAACATCACATAGCAACCTAGCACTTTCTTCTTTGTTTCTAGGGAAATTTTCCTATGTCTTACTACATTTCGGATCTCTGGGTCGCACTCTCCATCTCCTGTTATAACACTTCCTAGGAATTTAAATTTTGTACTTGCTTGATTCTAGTACTCCCTTCCTGTAAATGTGCATATTTTTATTTTTTTGTTCGGAAATTAACGACAGAACTTACAATAAAACGTTGTGTATGTCTATATATGCAATAGTTTCACAAAATCTATTACTCACACTTGATGATTAATGTTTGGGGACCTTGAAGGATTGTGATGATTAATAATCTTGTCTCGCTAGAACCGATTACAAATTGAGTAGTGTGTTCAATCTTCACAGTGTACCCAATACATTCAGCCTTGTGCCAGATCTAGGCGGTGCTTAAAAATCTTCTCCAAATGATAAAAAAAAT
Organism: Ascarosepion bandense; assembly: GCA_037127315.1. Classification (NCBI taxonomy): domain Eukaryota; kingdom Metazoa; phylum Mollusca; class Cephalopoda; order Sepiida; family Sepiidae; genus Ascarosepion; species Ascarosepion bandense. The sequence goes on from JBBBDQ010001492.1 coordinate 2,288,703, forward strand.
ACTCTTTATAGCATTATATATTTCTCTATAAAATGTTTCCATGATTATTTCAAGTTTGGTAAAAATTCTTCTCAAAATGTTGCCCACACGAACGTAGATGTCTGCTGGTCTACTGTTGTTTGTTATTCATCACAGATTTCTGGAATCACTGCCAAATGTTTATGTCAGTAACTGGATGAAATGTACTTTCAGTTAAACAAGATGAGACAAGCATTGATTTATCTACAAGTTTGAAATCTGTTTCATGACAATAATCGACCACGAGCGGCGAAATAACACTCTAGAAGTTTATCGATTTGAGACACACGACTTTACCATATCTGCCATATTCCTCTGATCTCTTGCCCAATGACTGCCATTTTCTTAAGCATGTTGCTTATCTATTTATCCGCAAAATGAAGCTGACGCTCGGGGTTCAAATTTTTAGAGGTTCGTTGTAAAGGCATAAATAAAAATCTAACTCGATTGTAGAAATGAATAGAATTTTGGGTCTCCTATTTTGACTGATTTAAACTGTGTTTAAATACATTAACATAAGAAGAAAGATTTGATAACAAAATCGGACATTGCTTTCGAACAAACTAATATATATAAATTTTGAAAATTTTTATAAAGGTCATTTGAAAGTTTCCTACGCTGATAAAATATTCTCATAGAATTTAAACAAATGAGGTTTAATTTTCAACGTAGTATCCATAGTCGGGTTTAATCTAACGAATTTTGTAAAACTGCGTAAATAAATTATCTTTATTTACGTTATGATACGAAACTGAGCAGAATGAATGTTTCTATGAATCGAAAAAAAATGTGTTCAAAAGCACTATTCAGGCTTTGTTTAATCGAAAGTCTTACGTGGTCAAGCGATCCAAGATTGAACGACGGTTTTCTTCCTCCGATTCCTGCCGAAGGACGCATATTTTCAGTAGAAGAATTCTCGATTATCCAGGCAAGTAGATGTAAATAAATATACAATTTAACAATACAAAAAAAAAAACAGGGTATCTACTCAAATATGAGTATCTATAAAAAATAATGTTTGTTCATATAAAATAAAAATATGTTGAATTTAAAACCTTTCTTAACGGATTTCGTAAACATAATGCCCTACATCTATAACACGACTCGCTGTTTAATGTGCTACACAGTCGTCATTATATTACATGGATAACTGTTTTAGTAACAGAATATTATTTATATATCTACGTGTACTTATGTGTATTTGTATATTTATTGTTATATATATTTTAAGCATATACTGTTAAATATAAAAGACAATGAATGTCTATTATGTTTAATCATGAGCCGTTCTAAACATCGTATTTTGGCTTTAATTTCAGCTGAAAATAAAGACAAAAATTCTCCAACATTTGGATTATCTTTTATAAAATTGGTTCTAAGCTTTTGGCTCACATGAGCCACCTTCACAGAAGTTACAAGAACGTTAACATGAAAAACACCCACGATCAGCGACGATTTTATCTTGTGTTTACATAAAACTTTGCTAGGCAACGATAACACTTACCAAAAATAGCAAACGCAGCTCGTAAATTTGTAATGCGGTTCTATGACGTCACACCGCGTGAGAGCTTGAAATGATAAGAGAACCATATATTTAAATGCAATGTAATGTGTTATGACCACATTTAAACGTGATTTTATTAAGTGTCAGTTGTTTGGATTTAATCTAGAGGGCCTCCAGTATCTGAAGGTTCTTTTTACTGTGTGTATGAAAGAGAATTTCTGTCTTTATTTTCAGCTGAAATTAAAGCCAAAATACGATGTTTATAACGGCTCATGATAAAACATGATAGATATTCATCTTTTGCTATATTTAACAATATATGTTTAGAAAATTATCTGCAGCCTCGATACACTAAATATATATAGAAATTTATATATATATATATATATATATATATATATATATATATATATGTGTGTGTGTGTGTGTGTGTGTGTGTGTGTGTGTGTGTGTGTGTGTGTGTGTATATATATATTATACAGGTCTCATTAAAAATGACGGGCAAGGTATTATCATTAAGAGTTTTTCATATAATTTTTGATATGTTCGTATACACTTAATAAAATCAATTATGAACACGGTAACAATATGCTTACGGTTTTAAAACTTGACATACACAGGCCTCTATACGCATAAAATTGCCACATGTTAATTTTTAATTAAAACAAAATTAATTCTTCATAATGGCTAAAAGTTTAACCGAAGACGCTCGAAAGTACAAAAGCTTTGGACAATTCTTATAAAATTTGAGTTCCGAAAATAAAAAAATTACGAACAGATGAAAAATTATATAAAAACTTAATGATCATATCTTGTCTGTCATTTTTAACGAAACCTATATAAGTCCGCCTTCCTCTACCGAGCGTCCATAGCTCAGAGGTAGAATCGCCGGGTTGGCTTTCAATCCTGGCTAGAAACAATCGGATGTCTAACTATACAGATGAGCTGTGATACTGCGTAGCATATCCCTCTGCGGATGACAATATATATGTCTATGTAGAAGAATCTTTAAATATCCTTTTTAAAGATCGAGTTTGAATCAATTTCGCTATCTCTTTTTGTTTTGCTCTCTCTTCCCTACGATCTGAAACAGCGTGTAGACCGCTGTCTTTCAACATAATTTCCTTCACTTTTTTACCCCACCTTCCAATTTTCTTTCCTGTTTTTTTCCTTTTGCTTCTTTTTAAGTGAATTACCAGTGCATGAAATTTTTAAAATTTTTTCATAGTAAAATAAACGCTGACGAAGAGACAAACTTCGCAGAAATGATCATGTATGTAATTTTCGATATATATTTATATATTGTTATAGTGGGACATCCTGCCATCCCCGAAAATAAAATATTTTACTTTATAAAAGACGGTATCGAGCGCTACGAATAGGAAAAAGTCTTAAACGAAGACTTCACTATTCGATAGTCAATTCCGCTCCAACCGGTGGCTTGCCTATATGTGTATTATTGTTAATTGTACCTTAGTACAATAAATCTGTATTTCTTATTCCTGGTGTGGAGTTCCATTCTTCCACTGATCATTTTATACTGTATTCCTTTTCGGGATAAATCAGTTTGGACCACGAGGATGACTGTCGCCTGATATCAGTTTGGCGAACTAGGAAATTTACCACCAGATATCAATTGGCGACAGAAAAATCAAATTCATACGGAAATTTGAGTTGTCGAATAAGGATTACATCCGATTTACCATGAAATAACGTGTCTGCCTTAATTTTACTTATATTTGCTCTATATGTATTTCTATACATATATATTTAGAGCTCTCTTAGAAAGTTATCCTACCACTGTATGTACAGGATACTCTTTTGGATTCTTCTATACCCACACTTCATGCTGATATATATATATATATATATATATATATATATATATATATACACACTATAAGTTATCGTTTCGAACATGTGCAAATTATAATTTGCTACAAAAGTGTACATTTTGTTTTGACATCCATAAAGCAATTTCTCAGCAGATGGTTACTAATGATTTCGATGCAAATTAAAATTTACACTTGTGTAGTAAATTATAAATTCTGCATGTTCTAAGCTATAACATATAATAAATATTCATTGGTCTATTTCTACATAGAGCACTGCTTCAAATTAATGTTTTGAACGTTGTTAATTGCTTTCTTCATTTTTTATTCACTTGGAGATATATATATATACATATATATATGCAGAAATATGGAAATATAGGTTGTCCTAACCAGAGAAATTGTTATAAACGAAAAAAGTGCGAGAAGCCGTGGACGTTTTCTTTAAAGTATAGATTTATTGTTGTTATTATAATTAATATTACTTTCTTTTTGTATGAAATAATAAGAGTACATAATGGTATTTATATCGTTACATGTGTTTCAACTCTAAAGTTGACGCTCTTTAGGCGAATACACTTGTGACTTTATCTCTCAAGATCCGCAAATTACCGTCCTATTAGCCTTCTTCCGATCTTCGGCAAAGTGTTCGAAGCCATTATCAATGCCGAGGTCGTTCAGCATCTCACAGCCATCGGGCTCCTATCGGACAAACAGTATGGCTTCCGCTTCACCAGGTCTACTGCTGATATGCTAACTACCATCACTGAGTATATATACCAGGCTCTCGACAAGAATGGTGAAGCCCGTACTGTCGACCTGGATATCTCTAAAGCATTCAACAGAGTATGGCATGCTGGCCTTCTACGGAAACTGCAATGCTACGGCATTACTGGACTTTTGTTGGACTTAATCCAGTCATTCCTCTCCAACCGCACTCTGAAGGTGGTTTTAAACGAACATGCCTCCCAGAACTACCCTACATACGCGGGTGTCTCCCAAGGCTCTATTCTAGGTCCTACGCTCTTTCTAATCTACATCAATGATCTACCATCCGCCCGTGTTTTGAATACTGTTGCCACATCTGGTCGGGTGCTCCTGCTATTCTCCTCGAACAATAAGTCATTTTAAGTCATTTTAAGTCATGCATTCTTCAACCTCTTATAAACAGAGAAGGAGAAAACATTCTAAACTCAGAGGTTAGTTTATGTAAAGGAAGGGGTTGAGATGTATTGGTTTTTATTTGGGTTGGGCCGGGGTAAAGAATTTACTAGTAATTTATCCTTGGTAGTGGGGGAGGTTTGTGGCTTAACCCTTGAGTTAGTAGTGATAGGTGGTGGGGAAGTAACTGCTTGTCAAAATTTGAATATATTTTAAAATTTTATTGAGACTAATTGGTGGAATAGGATAATTATTGTAATTTATAATTATTTCTATGTTTCTCTGGCGACACATACTTATGATCTGCCTTCGTTTGATATATATACATACACTACCGGCCATAATTATAAGGCCACCCCAGTGTTTTTAAAAATATGATGTACTTCATATAATTTTTCAGTATTTATTGCCAAGTGAATAATTGTAAATGAAAATAGAATTGTTCTTTTGTTAATACTGCACAATAACATATGCATCAAATGAATTTATAAAAATTTAATGATTACCTATATTGCTGTTTAATTAATGAAAGAATGAAGAAAACTTAGGGTGTTTCCGAAGAGTTAATTTTTTGTCTTGTAAAGTTTTGCAAAGTAATAATAACAAAAGAACCATTCTATTTTCATTTAGAATTATCAATTTGGTATTAGTATGAAATACATCATTTTTTTAAAATTGGGGTGGCCTAATAATTATGGCCGGAAGTATTTCTTTACGTTTCAAATTCACGAGTGTTGCAGCCTACCTAACTTTTAGACGAATGTTTCTTCGAACATTTGTTGACATTGGCCGCTACGCGTGTCATCTGATTATATGTTGCGTGTATATATGATTATGTATGAATATGTGTATGTGTCCGCCAAACTGATGTATTTTTCTTAATTTTAAGGGAGCGACCGTTATTTTTATTCGTTTTTTAGGTCTTTGTGAATCTCATTCGTGTAAAATCTTTTGTAAAATAAAGACGGAAGCTAACGATGGTTCGCCTGAATTAAGCCCACACCATGAAATCACGTGTCTGTCTTAATTTTTCTTATATTTGCTCTATATGTATTTATATGCATATATGCTAAGAGATCTCTTACAGAGTGATCCTAACACTATATGTGCAGGATACTCCTTATGTGCAATTATGGTTGTGTTTTCGACGATGATTTCGCGGAACTCTGTATGTAGACTGGTATGTTCATTTAGTTGTTGGAATTGTCGTTTAAACCTAGTGTCATATTAAATATACAAAACTTTTTTTTTTATAAGTGTTTCACCCCGAGCAAGGCATGTCACTGCCACTACTGCGCAGGGGGCTACGTAGAGTGGAGAAAGGATGATTAAATATAGGAAATGTCAGAGGGTGGGTGATAGGCGGGTAAGGATACCGAGAATGAGGGTTGGGTAGATGAGAGTGTTTGTCTATATTATTTAATGAAACATGCATCAATGATAAAATGCTGCCTAAATACACACAATTACAACTATATATATATATATATATATATATATATATATATATATTATAAATTATGTTTTAGAACATGTATATTATTTTTTAATATATGTCCTCGACAATCACATGTTTGTTTCAACGTTGGGTGCCCAACGTTTCTTCGGGAGGTAAAAGCAAAACTGAATTCGTCTGCTCCCTATATTTGGTTCATTGTTGTTGTGGGTGGTTGGTTGGCGTTATTGATAATGAAGGGAATGTGTCTTCTAGAGTTTTGAAGAGCCTGGTGTGTGAGTGCTAAATTGTGGATTAATGGTATTATCTGTTGGAGTGTACGTTTTTATCTGTCGAGTATATCTTTTGGTTAGAATTTCGCAGAGATTGGTGTGTGGGTTTTTTTTTATTTATTACTCAGTCAGTTTTGTGTGTTTGCGTGGGGTTTTCTTGTCTTGCATGTTGACCTTAAGAATTTTTAGGTGTCTTGCTTAGCTAGCGCTTGATTTATTTGTGTCTGTTGTTACCAGACAAATTTTATTTATTCTCTTTCATTTAGTGGCGAGGCTGTTTTTCATAGGGTTCCTTATATAGACATGATAGAGGGGGGTTCTTTTTAATTTTGATTTTTTTAGTACGGCATATTTTGTATTTTATCTTTGTCAAAACAAAATAGCTTCTTATGTAGTGACATTATAACATATGATATAAATTTTGAATGAATATTATTAGGTCAACTTTGCATTGATTATTTGAGAAAGGTGTTTTCTGAATACGAAATTTCATTCCATCCATACGTATCCTATACCCGTTTATATATATATATATATATATATATATATATATATATATATATATAAACCCGAGGAACCTTTCGTCCAACTCTTATCAAAGGTTCTCGTTGGCTCCTTACAATTGCTGGTGAGTCTGTGAGTGTAACATTTTTTCACTTTTAAACACTCTTGTGGAAATATATGTGTACACCCCCTTACATTTTATGTGTTTTTCAATAAATTTATTTTTAAACGAGTTCCATCATCTCCCAGCATTGTAAGTGATTTATTTTGCCTTGTTCTTTTCCTTATTTCTCTTAAATTTAAGCCAACGAGAACCCTTGATAAGAGTTGGCCGAAAGGTTCCTCGGGTTTACATAATATGACGTCTGTTCTTTTTAAAGCCATTAGTAATTTATGTGTGAACCAATCATTATATATATATATATATATATATATATATATATATATATATCAACATGCAGTTTTGCAAATGAGTATCCTGTACATATAATGATAGAATAACTCTCTAAGTGAGCTCTAAATATATATGTATATAAATACATATAAAGTAAATATAAGAAAAAATTAAGGCAGACAGGTTATTTCATGGTAATGGGAAGGGTAGGCCTATTTCAGGCGAATCATCATCAGCTTCCGTCTTTATTATTATTATTATTATTATTATTATTATTATTATATATATATATATATATATATTTTAAAATATAAACAACTGTTTTGGAGTAAATATGTAAAATCAAATTAGAAACTGAAATATATTTTGTGTGTGAAACAGACAAGGACCTTTTTTCACTCTCTCATACATCTTTTCTATATATATATATATATATATATATATATATATATATGTTGTAAATACAAATGTAAATATTTACATATATTTTTACGATCAACATATTACTAACTGATAATTATCTGCCATTTTCCGATGTTCTAAATCGAAAGGAAACATAAGAAAACTTTACTCATTGCTAATTAAATCCATTCATTGTTCACTCGTTTTAATAATTTACTTATGTCTGCTTTCCGTCCTGAAAGATAAAATCTCTAAAATAGAACGCTCATATATTTATGACTTAATGAATATGCCGAAAACTAGTGATATATCGTCTGAATCAATGAGAGCCTAAAATGAAAAATAACCCCCAGTCAAAACAACCAAAACACAAAACCGCCAACGAAACAAAAAAGAAAAATAATAGTTTGCGCCTAAATACACATTTAGATGAATCCATATAAATTATAATATACTCTTAATTAATGAGTTACATAGTTTTGTTACTTGCTTCAGTGATAAGTTTGAAAATCTAGCTAATGGTGATTATTGAAATGCACATGTTAAAGAAAGGAAGAAGTATGCCTTTTGCTGTTCAGAAAATGTAAATTTAAACACATATCTATCCTTGAGAAAGGTTACGTTCCACCTGAAGTAACCTTTTGTTTGGTGATTAATTCTTATTCTACCTGCCATATTCATTCAGGGCGTTGATGACGATAGCTGTCCACAGTTTTCTGTCCTTGGTATTAAGATAAAGTCAGCGCTATTTCACACGGATGGTATTAATGAAAGAACGTATCTTTTTCTAATTTGTTTATTAGGGAAGCGGTCCAGACGTGGTAGCTTAGATTCTAGGAGTTAACAGGGGGAAGAACTTCAAAGGGAATGTAGTTTAGCGACGCTCCACGTGTGGTCGTAGTCTGTCTATCTAAACTAAGTGTGGAAAGGGGCACATATTACAAAATTGTTTCATTTAACTTCGGGTCGTTTTGGATTCATACTATAAATTTTGAAAAAGCCAATAAATCAGTGTTAGACTATAACGCCCACGTGGTATTCTGACCAACGGCTGACCACTGTGGTCCCGCCCCCGGATTCTGTAACCATGCAATGTCTTCAGTACACTTGTCCAAATGATTACACAAATATATATACTTAGTTTTGATTTCTAACAACTATATATTTCGAGAACCTTTTATTTAGCGTATATCGTATATATAGATTCATCTCAAATCGTTTTGCAGAACAAGCAAATTATTACAAAACTTCAATGAGTTCAGTTAAGTGCCATACGGGATACACGCTTAGACGATCATACCTCGAAGGAGACATGACTGACTAGGCAGGAGAATATCCTGCAGTAGGTTGCCATTAATTTCTGCGGTAAACTGGTTGCCAACCAAGTCTATAAAACCCAATCTGTCCTGTTATTTAATACTGAGTCCAAAGAATGAGTTTATTTGAAGAATTTTAACTTTTATATTACTTTCATATGCCTGCCTCGACGATAACCATCAAGGTGCTTAAACGTCGATTCGGAAATATTTACATTTCCACATCTATGGACAGATACGGGTTATCTCTCCTAGATCATAAAATTGGACAATAATAAATTTTAAAAAAATAAGATTGCTGTTCGATTAATATATTCGAATGGCAATCTTTCCAAGTCTGCTTCAATATCAACACATGCGCTGACCAACAATTCAAGATCGAACGACAAGACTAGACGAGTTTTATATAAGATTTTAATAAATAACAAAATATAAAAATAAAAAATATCTAAGTATAAATAAAAATGTCCAATGACCTGAACCTCAAAACGTATATTCGGATACCCAACGTAGTCGAAATAACAATTTACAACACATATCATCAAATATGAACGATACAGGCGAATACAAATGTAAGAGCTTAACACAAAATAAAAATGGGGAGAACCATATAATTCATAAACACGTGGTATGGTGTATGTGGTAACATAATATTAATGGAAGTGTATGCGTGTTCTAACATGGGTCTAAGAATATAATAACTTATCTTTATATCAGTTCCTTCTTTCTTATTTTACTATGTTTTCTTTTCACTCTTTCTCCTCTTTCTTTATACAGCTTCAGATTCAAATGCAGTCCACTAGAAATGTATGTTGCTACAACTGTCTTTATTTTCTTTCAGTTTACTGTTGTGCTTTCAGTATAGAAATATTCTGAAATGCCCGCACTTTTCTTTATTCTTTTATTCAAGTAAGCGTCGTATTTTCTGCACTCGAACAATTCTGCTTTTTCTTATCTTCAATATTTTTTTCCTTCATGTTAACTGCGTCGCTATATTTCTTCATTTTCTTTTCTTGATAAACAACTCGGCTTAGCTTTCTTTCTCTTCTTTTACAAACAGGAATCAACATACAAATAACATGATAAATTCTTCTCTTATCTTCGTCGCTATTCTTCTTTCTTTTTCAAAAACAATTCGTCATCGTCTTCTTGTTTTAACGAATAAGAATTTATAAGTCCTTTTTTTCGGAGTTGCTTAAGATGACTTGGTCAAATTACGTTATTATTTCAAATGCGTTTTCCTTTTCAGTCATCATTTATCAGCGCTCAGCAATCGTGACTTGCTCGTACAAAATTCGAACTGCAACTTACTTCAAAACTTTGCTCTCCACGAGATTTGGTTTTTCGCGCGAATTCCAGCTCCTGCTGTTTCACGACCCCATGGCTAGCTTCTACTTCCTGTTTAGACATTTGTTACTAAGGGTATCTGGGTCAACCAACGTAGACCTGCTATCCCAAAACTGACTATGCTACCACGTGATCATCTTCTTGTTACCACACAGAGACCAATCTCAATATACGTGTGTAGGTGTATGTGTGACTATCTATATTCGTAACAATAACTGAAAAATAAAATAAAGAAAAAGAAGAGACGGATTGATACCTTTCCTTGGGGGATTTGCGCGTAATTGAATGCAATGAATTCAACTGGAATTCGAACTCAACTCCTCAATTTCTCGTTCCGAGCAGATTCATTATCGTTAGTATCACCTGTTTCATTTACATGATACACTCCAGTTATCACTGCCATTTTGAAAAGTAGCCATCTACATTGATGGATTCTCGAACATTGTATTTTATACATGTTAATATAAAAAAATATTAAATTCTTGCATGAAAATAATATCGATTTCATTATAGAATAAACGGTTTTTGGATATCACTAAAACTGATGTAAATGTTTGAAGATGTGAATATTTTCAAAAACTAATATATTACATTCAAATGAAATAGTGAGTGTGACTGGAAAGCACTTTCACATTTTACGACACGACGTGTAAAAAATCTCCTTTGAATACCACTGAGTTTGGTGTTGAATGGATTTTAGAATAATAACATTTAAATCACTTCTACAACAATTATCAATAGCATTAATGAATAAACACGCTATCTGGATATCAACTAAAACCAGACTTGAATATTTCATTGGACAAAAATATATTTTTTAGCTTTAAAAGATAATACTGAGTCCAAAGAATGAGTGCATTTGAAGAATATTTTCACCTTTTATATGACTGAAAAAGAAAAGAAAATGAAAAAAAAAAGAAGAAAATGAATAAAAAAAATAAAGATAAAACGAAAAACAAAACGAAATAAAAAATACTTGGATTGATTGAAAACGTTTTCATTTCGAATGGTCTAATCTTTTTCTAAGTGAAGCGTACTTAAAGCGAACGATGATCAAAGAGGCAAACAGAAGGAATTCCAAGAATGGTTCGTCATCTATCAGCGCACGATCGATTCGTCGCCTACTAATCCATTCGTCTATATATTGTTTGCTAATAATCATGGCTTCTCGACCTTCTCTGTTACTAAAACAACTGTCCTCACAAAGTTTAAGACCTTTGACGTTTGATATTCGTCTATGACTTGAAACAGGAAGTTATTTTCTGTGATGCTTCTTAGGACTCTTGTAGACGTTTGTACATAAACATTTACGTCGTTAGTTAATCGATAATAATGCTCTTTAATAGCTCTTCGATCTTGTTCAAGCATTATGTCATCATTATATTGAACGAGATAAAATTGAATACCGAGTGAAATGACCTTTCTGCTTAACTGCCATCTTTGAATAATAAATCGTATTTTTCGAGGTTTCAAACGAATTTATTCATTCGTTGTTCTTTCTATGATAGCTAACATTCATGAAAATTATTCGATTTGGTGGTCACCGTTTGTATTAAGTTAAAAATTATAATAATTATTATTCATGCAAAACATTTTGATTAATTCGTTTTCTGTGGCTTATCAATACTTTGAAGGTTATTTAAAGCCAGAAAATGTTTTTAGATTATAAGCATTGTTTGAAACTAACAATGGTTTAGTAATAAATTTCTTACTAATTAACCCATAGCTGGGGGAAGCAAGATTTGGATTTATACCTCTCTCAAGGGTATTAGGCAGGTGAGTATAACAAACCCAACCAGAATTGGAACTCGGCTTTTCGATTAGAAATCCCGAGCTAATATCCGTTACATCAAAGGCACACCAAAGCTTAGAGCATCTAGAATTCCCAAGCGTTCACACATCAAAATACTGACCATGATTGACGTTGCTTGATCGTAATGGAACTGGTATTTCAACGTGATGTGACCGTAGGCATATTTAAATACGATACACGATGAGATATGTGAGGTTGTTTTTTAAGAAAAAATTATTAAAATTAGAAATACAAGAGAGGAAAATATGCTAGAACAGAATTGTTTGACAAAAAAAGAAAGATTTGAAGTCTAAATTTAAGATTTTTAAATCTGCATTTGTGTATTCTAACTATACAATTTGCATTGTTCAGACAGGTGTTCTAATGTTTGTTTTCACTGCAGAGAAAAAGTAAAACCTTCAGAGTTAAATTAATAAAGGAAATAACTAAACTGAGATATTCAGAAGAGGCATGACACGTGGAACTACAACAATCAAAATAACAGGTTTGGTTCGGAATTTTGATCACTAGAAGAAAATTGGAGCGTACAAAGTCTAAAATGTCGTGAATATGACAACAAAGATGTGGACAACAGTACGAACAATGTAAATAGTGTAAATAAAAAGGGAATTGACTTGATTTAAGATGATTTTTATCACATATGTACGAGAGTCAGGGAAAATGAAAGAAAAATCGAATATTTACATTATACAGATTAATCATCATAAACCAAAAAGTAAAAATATAACATTAAAAATATTTAGATACCATTCACTGTGTTATAACTCTCTGCTAACGGCGATATATTAGGACTCGGCTGATTCCAAAGTTATTTTAACGAACATTCAGTAAGAACTCTGTCGGAACTGCGTAATTATCTACCTTCCCACGGAGGCTGAATACAGTATAAGGCCTTTTTAAGGTGGAATCTCTAAGCCCTTAAGCTCGGGAAAAATATCCAATAGACCCTACACAAGGCAGACTCGGACACCTGTCTAATTTTTTCTGAGACGAAACTCTGCCCTAAAGCTGAGTCTCGTCTAGACGATGAAAGTTCTTCAAGGTTGAGCTCAATCTGAACTCCGGGTATCGACCGGCCTCCCAACTGCGGCTGGATGCAACACAAGACCATTTTGTAATGAATGCTCCAGGGTTTTTCAGCTCGGGCAAAAATTTCCCGTAGACACTTCACAAGGTAGGGTTGGGAACCTGTTTATTTTTTCCAGACAAAACACTTTTCTTCGGCTGAGCCTCGGTTGGGTTCCTCTCCTCCCGGAGGTAGAGACCCCGACAAGGATGACTTCTATCGGAACTTTGGGTTTTTATCTGCTTTCTCACGGAGGCAGATGTGGAACAGCGTCATTTTAAAGTTGGTTATCCTAGCTTTTAAGCTCGGCCAAAAATATCCCGTGGACCCTGCATAATGTAAGGTCGCGCACCCAACTGTTTTTTATCCCCAGACGAGGCTAGGTTTCTTTTCACTCCAAAGCAGAGAGTCCGACGAGGGTCATCTCTCTTTGTAATCTGATTTTCTTAAATATTTTATTTTATTCCTTAGTATTCTACTCTCACTCTTTCTGGAGAGTTCGCCACGTACTAGTATTCTTTCGTTTTGGGCTATTTCCTTTTTCTGGTACTCATACTTTTACTTTCAACGAATTCTTGCCGTGCTGATAAGTCAAAAATATCATACAGTACTTGCATAACTTCTTTTTTTCTTCTGGGTCTTTCTTCAGTAAGCCTTTTCTGTAACTGATTCAAATGCATTTTGTAATTACATTTTAAATTATTTTTTCAGTTCGTCTTAACGTTTTTATTCTTTTATGGGCATTTCTGAATACGTCTCAGAAAGGTCAAGCTACAAATATTTTTTTCATCGCTTAATTTTACAAAAATATTCTTCTGAACTTATTATTGGGTAGTGGTTGGGCGATGATGTCTCGAGAGAGACATGACTGATCGGGCAGAAGATTATTCCGCAGTAGGTTGCCATTGCTTTCTGCGGTAGACTGGTTGCCTGCCAAGTCTATAGAACTCAATCTGTCATTATTTAAGCCATAACTGGAGGAAAGAGAGGGATTAATATCTTTCCCAAGAGTATTAGTGCGTAAGTGAATGCAAGGAATTCAATTGGAATTCGAACTCGGCTCCCCGATCTCACGTTTCGAGTCGCTGTCCACTGCACCACAACGCACATTTATTAAATTTCAGATACACATATATTCTTTGTTTTAATAATTGTTTTTCTCATTGAGAAATGAAAAACAATCCCTGTTTTAGTTATACAATACTACTGGTTATGTTCTACTTTCCACATTTGTAGTATTTCAAATGCTTAAACGGTGTGGTGTCTCCCAGATTTATCTTCCTCATCTGAAATATGAAACAATTTTCTTTTTTCCGATTTTTATTTAACTGGTATATATATATATATATATATATGCATTATTTTTCTTCAATTTCATCCGTATTGCGTTTCATATTTAAGCTTCTCAGACATTGGCTCGATATTTCTTGACATTTAATTTTTCAATTTCGTAAGGATTTTTTGCGCCTTTTTTCGCCATTAACCTCTGAACAAAAATTAACCTTTTAAACATATCTGGAGTTAGCTCATTTAATTTTAATATTTCACACTCCTTGCAAATAATTCCAGCATAATTGCAAAAATAATCGTCTGTTTTTTTTCGTTGGATTCATACACCACCGTCGAGTATTGTATAACTAACTTTTTCGCTAACAATTTTAGTCAGAATAATTATTGATTCTTCAAAGAAATTTTCTCCTGGTTTTCTTGGTAGTAAAAAATTACAATATTTTTCATCTAATGATTCTTCTATATTTAAGAGAATCTGTTATTTTTTACCCTAAGGGGAGCCCAAAATGCCAAAAACAGGTGGGGGAGACTGAAATCAAGCAAGGACAAAAATTTAAATACCTTGGAAGTGTTCTAACAGAAGACGGAAAGTGCGACACAGAAATCGAAAGGCTAATTGGTATGGCGAAGGAAGCATTCCAAAAGTTGAGTAAAGTATTAAGAAACAGGACAGTTTTGCTAGAAACAAAGAAGAGAGTACTGGATTGCTATGTGATGTCAGTTCTTCAAAGTGACAGTGAATGCTGGACAATATCATCAAAGATGAAGGAAAAAATGAAGCAACTGAAAGTGTGGTTCTACAGAAGGATGCTGCAAGTATCATGGATCGAGCAGGTGAGCAATGATGAGGTTTTTGAAAGAATGGAAACGAAAAGAAAATTAATAAATAGCATCAAGAAGAGACAGCTAAAGTTCATGGGGCATGCAATGAGGAAGGAAGGCTTGGAGAACCTAATACTAACAGCCCAGATAGAGGGGAAAAGCGACAGTGGAAAACAGCAAATAACATATCTGAAGAACTTGATCAGGTGGATGACAGAACGGGGGTTGCGTGGTGTAACAGGAGAAAGCGTTCTAAGGTAGATGTGGAAAGATGTGGAAAGCCAATATCGCCTACGTCCTGAAAGAACAGGGCACATAGAAGAAGAAGAAGATATATGTCAACTCTTTATAAGAAATTATAATGTAGGTATAAAGTGGGGGAGCAAGTCTATATTATAACCAATATATCAACTGATCCCTCATTTTGTGGCCATGATAGTTTTTATACATTTATATTGTATATTTATGGTCTTGAGCTAGTGGATGACAGAACCGGGTTTGAGTGGTGTAACGGCAGAAAGCGTGCTAAGAGCCACCAGGGATAGGTAGATGTAAAAAGCCAATATCGCCTACGTACTGAAGGGACACGGCACATAGATATAGAAAGATACATAGTAAACAAAAAAGAACACATGAACGTGGTTCTAATTTCTCGTCTTCACTGTTAATATGTGCACCGAAGTAAAAGTGTATATTTTCTTACTTCTTATAAGAATTGATTGCTCGTCGTCACTGTTATAACTCTCTACTAACGATTATAATATTAAGTCTCGAATGACACAAATGGTACTCAAGCACTCTATCAACACTTTCTCTAACTCTTCTTGAGTTCTTTATTTGTATCTAGTCTAGTTCATTTGTGGTCCAGTGGATATCGGCTCGGAACGAGAAACCGGGTGAGCCGAGTTCGAATTCCAGTTGAATCCATTGCATTCACTTACGCGCAAATACCGTTGGGAAAGGTATTAATCCGTCTCTTCCTTCCAGTTATGGGTTAAATAGCAGGACAGATTGGGTTCTATAGCCTTGGTCGGCAACAGTCTACCGCAGAAAGAAATGGCAACCTACTGCGGGATAATCTTCTGTCCAGTCAGTCATGTCACTTTCGAGAAATGATCGCCCAAGCGTGTATCGCGCATGGCACTTAACTGACTGACTGACTGACTAGTTCGTTTGTGTTACTGAGAATGTGTTATTTACTCCTTTACACAATGCTTAAGAAAAACTCTGAAATGCACTCGAATAAAAAAAATTACGTCTTGACAATTAAAAATCAGTATATGTTCAAATTGCAAGATAGTAAAATACTCACA
Organism: Ascarosepion bandense; assembly: GCA_037127315.1. Lineage (NCBI taxonomy): Eukaryota > Metazoa > Mollusca > Cephalopoda > Sepiida > Sepiidae > Ascarosepion > Ascarosepion bandense. The sequence continues at coordinate 2,305,213 of JBBBDQ010001492.1, forward strand.
TGAATTTCAATAATTATATTTCTCTCTTTTTTTTATTGTTGTAGCTGAACGTTTCTCTTTCAAAATAAAAAAGAGGGGCTGACATTTTTCCTGCTCGCGGATCTTTTCTCCATTTCAAAAGTTAATACACCAGAAAAGTAAAATTGAGAAAGAAATGTAACAGTTAATTAATCACAGTTTCCTTGTATTAGGTTACTTTTGATAACAGTTTCAATCAGAAAGTAGATGGTATGTTTAATTAATCTGACATATAAACTATCCTGTTTTTAATTTATATTAACTGTAGATCTTTTCTAAATTTTGGTCGACACAGACATAAAAATAGGTCACGGATAAATGTTTTAACGGATCAACGTTGATGTTCTCAGTTTATTTATGTTTGATTAAATGACAGGGAAAATTCTTTTACAATTATAATATCTTTTTCGATTAGAAATAGAAAAAATATATTCTTATTTCTAATGACATTTAGCTAAGAGTCCATTTAAAAAAATATTTGTTGTTTGTTATCATCAGTAAAATTTATTCATAATATCGCTTTTCGTATGTTGCGATTTATATTGCATTAGGTGCAGTCGCACAGAAGTACATGTCTTCTTTTTTATGAAATATATTTACGAAATTGAGTTCGAAGTTTGATGCAAATTTATTCAGCTTTCGTTGCTTACTTATTATGTTAAATACCTCGAGCAATTGCAGTCTCTTTCCGCAGTTGAAAAGTTAGTACGTATAATTGTCGTTGTTAAGATTTTGTCTGATACCATGTTGAATGTTTCTTTTATACTGTTTGGTGTATTTATGCTGACGCTAACAAGCTCCCTTCATATATATATATATATATATATATATATATAATCTGTTAAATATAAGAGACAATGAATGTCTATTATGTTTAATCATGAGCCGTTCTAAACGTCGTATTTTGGTTTTAATTTCAGTTGAAAATAAAGACAAAAATTCTCCAACATTTGGATAATTTTTTATTAATTTGATTCTAAGCTTTTGGCTCACATGAGCCATCTTCAGAGAGTTTATTTAGCCAGTAATACAAAAACATCCACCATCACCGACGATTTTATATTGTGTTGACATAAAACTCCGCTAGGCAACGGCAATAGTTACCAAAAATAACAAACGCAATTCTCAAATTTGCAATGCGGTTTTATGACGTCACACAGCGTTAGAGAATGTTTGTCTTTATTTTCAACTGAAATTAAAACCAAAATACGACATTTAGAATTGCTCGTGATTAAACATAATAGACATTGAGCCTGGTCAGTACTTAAATGGGTGACCACTTGGGAATACTAGGTTCTGTAAGCGTTATTGACCGATGTGCGTTGTGGTGCAGTGGTTGTCGGCTCGGAGGGGGAAATCGGTGAGCCAAGTTCCAGTTCCAGTCGAACACTTTGCATTCACTTACGCACTGGTACCCTTGGAAAATGTATTAATTTGTTCCTTCCCTCCAGTTATGGGTTAAATAACTGAGGTCTGTTGTTCATACGATTTGTGGCAGACGTCTGCACCGATTATTTGTTATCAGCAGTTCCAAAAAGTGTAGATGCTGCTACACAAGCCATCACCACTTTAAACAATTCATTTTGTGGTTGTCTATGTTATACGCTCATACGTCGAAATCGACGGGAGAGTCAATAATAATAATAATAAGAAGAAGAATATATACATATATATATTTGGTGTTACATCGACGCAATCTTCCAGTCATACCATAATCGCGTAGCTTGCGCAGAAGGCCGGCATGCCAGACCTTATCAAATGCTTTAGAGATATCCAGGGCAACACCTTGAGCTTCGGACTTATAGAGGGCCTGGTACATATACTCAGTGAAGGTCGTTAGCATATCAGCAGTAGACCTGGTAAAGCGGAAACTGTACTGTATGTCTGAGAATAGTTTATGGGCGGTGACATGTTGAACTAATTCGGCATTGATGATAGCCCCGAACACATTGCCGAAAATTGGTAGGAGGCTGATAGAGCGATAATTGGATGAGTTCGATGGTTTCCCTGAGTTCTTAAATACAGGAACTCCAGAAGAAAACTTCCAGCAGGCAGGAAAACAGGAAGCAAAGAGACAGTAAATATAGAGTTTAGGGAAGGCAAAGGAGAGTTCAGGGACACATTTCTTCAAGACAATGACTGGGATTCCGTTACCTTCGCTCGCCCTATGTGGATGAAGTTTTGGAATTATCTTACATAATAGAAAGGGGTTTATGTGAACATCTCTCAGTTGAGCCTCATTTCTAAGGGGGAAGTCGTTTGTGGATACTCCAGACAAGTCAAATATAGAGTTCTAAGAAAATCTGTGAGCAAAGCACTCGGTGTTGTCCACAGATGCCATGAGGGCCTCAAATTTATTGATTAAGGGAGAGATAGAAGGTTTGCTGTTGTTCAGTAGATGTTTGCAGAGCCGCCAATAGTCTTTGGAGCAGATCTTGCGAGCAGCTATGCGCTGTCTTATTCTCCCAGGAAACAGCAGTTTAATTTCAATCAATATTCTGTTATTCTCATTACGAACAGTAGCAAATTTCTGCCTATTATGGTCTGACACGTGGCTCCGAAATAGCTGGATGTCGTGGTTCCTGTGGCAATGGCAACCGAGCAGATAAAAGCGGGCCAGGGGGACGAATGAGGTTTGAGACAGAACTCACCGATCGGTATAAAAGCATCGATGTCAGCTTTCACCCAGGAAGAGACCCCAGAGGCGCAGTCTTCAACGGAGAGACTAAACACTTTTTCTCAAGGAACATCGTATAGGAAAACGCGGAAGGAATTCCAGTCTGCTCTTTGGTAGCAGTAGGAAATTATGTTTGTAGGAGTATCCTGACAGGGAGTGAGAAAGGAGAGAGATATTAATAGAAACCACAGCGTAGTTAGATGTGGCAGTTGAAGAGAGATGAAGCATAGATCTAATAGAGAAGAGTGTCCTGAAAAGATATTGGGGACGCGCGTTGTTGAAATTCACAACTTGCGTAAGAGATTAAGAAATCGCATGAATGCCAGCGGAATCAGTGGCAGAGATTTTAGCCACTTGGCATCGTGAGCGTTAAGATCTCCGAACACAAATCTGTTAGCAAATGGGTGGAAGTAAGTATCATTATCTATATTGTCAAAGATAATGTCAAGCAGGGAGAGGTCGAGAGAAGCAGTGGAACGATACAGAAAGAAAAGATAGCTAACCGAGTTGAGGAGTAAAGACGGGGTTGATAAGTAGAACACGCAATATAATCGATCCCGATCTGGCAGCTCGACTACTAGCAAGTTCTCACCAACGGGATGTGGCGTCCCTGTCTAATTTACAAATATTTTCACGGCTCCAGCTTTGACAAGTTTAGCTACCTGTGCACCTCTACACGATTGACTCGAGCAATTAGACTGACAACAAAGTCACACCTAATTACAGTCAAAACAACCAAATCCAGCCCCATTTCTACTCTAGCAGATTTTTTATCGTACTTCTCTTCTGTGGAATTACCTTCCGTATACTTGTTTCCCAGAGTGCTACAATCTCCAAGAGATTAAATGCTCCGTCAATTGGCATTTCTTATCCCCTTGACTCCCATCCTCCTCTTATGCTTTCCCTAACACCCCCTGTATGTTGTTATACGTTCACGGAATGCTCTTCACACGAGTATTCCCATCCTTCTGTTATCCATTCGCTTACATTCCCTGTCACCAGAAGCTTTTATCTGCACTCTCCTCTTATGCGATCTTTTATTCTTCTTTTATGCAGCCCCCTGCGCACAAGTGGTATTCCTGCTTTGCTTACGTTGAAACGACTGACTGTCACCAAATCGGTCGAGTTTGCAGAAGCAAGTGGATATCTAGACACACAGATGAGCTGTGATCCAGCAAAATAGGCTTGTATGTGGATGACGAACATATATATATATATATATATATATATATATATATATATATATATATATATATATATATATTCAGTTAGATAGGTGCGAGGTTTTAAACCTGGGCTTCAGTCTTTTGCAATCGTCAGATCGTTTGTCTGACGATCGCAAAAGTGTTAAACCGAGGGTCGCAAACACACACATATCCAACTGATTATGTTAGCTCTATCACTGATATTGAGCTCTTTCAAATAACTACCGCGCATATATAATATATAAAATTATATTATATATAACAAATTGCATATATATATATATCCGAATCTTATTATATATATATATATATATATATATATATATATATATATATATATATATATATCCGAATCTTATTATATATATAGATATAATATATATATATATATATATATAATATATATATAATATATATATATAATAAGATTATATATAATCTTATATATATATAATATAATAATAATCTTATATATATATATAATAAGAATATATATATATATATATATATATATATATATATATATATATATATATCCGAATCTTATCAAGGATCTTATTAAAAAAAACCTAACCAAAAAAATACAGAAAAATAGACAAAGAACATAAAAACCACATAGACAGAATAAACCAGGAAGATAAATTAATTACAGACAAACTGAAAATAAGTGACCGAGTCCCCAAAATAGCAACGAAAGAAGCATATGTGCTGTTGAAGGACCACAAACCTGATTTTTACAGCAAATTACCGACAAGGATAATAAACTCTACCAAATCTGAAATAGGTAGGATAAGTAAAACAATATTGGAAAGAGTCAACCAACAAATAAAAAACAAAATTACACTAACGCAGTGGAAAGGTACAGTAGACTTAATCGAGTGGTTCGAAAAAATTGGTGGAAAAATAAAGCCACTATTCTGCAATTTGACATTGTGGACTTCTACCCATCAACTTCGGAGAACCTATTCAGCCTCGCCCTAGAGTTTGCTGAGTTCTACTCGGACATCACAGAGGATGAGATCAGAATTATCCGGAGCTGCAGGAAATCAGTTATAATCCACGACAACGAACAATGGACTAAGAACTCAAAGGAGAACTTTGATTTATCAATGGGTGCACTTGATTCTGCAGAAGTTTCAGATCTAACCGGATTATTCTTACTGTACAACTTAACTGCACATAAGGAAATAGAAACGAGCAGGATAGGACTGTATAGGGTCGACGGACTGATGATAATTGATAAATCTACTGGAGGTAAGTTTGATGAAACCAGAAAATTAATCCATAGAGTCTTTAAATCCTTTGGCCTTAACGTAGTAATTAACCACAATATCAAGTAAGTAGACTTCCTAGACATAACATTAGACCTAGTATCGAACACTTTCCAACCTTACATGAAAAACAACGCTAACCCAATATATATAAACCCCAACACTAATCACCCACCATCCATTGTTAAGCATATCCCATTATCAATTGAACGTCGCATTAACACACACTCATCCAACAAAGAGATATTTGATAAGCACAAGGTAATTTATAATAGAATCATTAATGAAAGCGAGTATAAATCATCAAAAATCAGTTTTGTAGAAAAATTCAAAAATCCAAAAAGCAGAAATAGAAGCAGGAAAATGATATGGTATAACCCTCCATTCAACCAATCAGTTAATTTCAAGCTAGGACATAAATATCTTAAATTAATAGAGAAGCACTTTCCCAAAAATAACCCTCTAAGCAAAATCTTTAATAAAAATACCATAAAATTAAGCTATAGCTGTTTTAATAATCTAGAAAATATAATCAAAATGCATAACAAAAAATATTGAAAATACACAGCAAAAATAAATCCAACACTAATGCAAATCCGTCCCATGACAGCAACCTCTGTAACTGTAGAAACGCCAACCAATGCCCCATGGCCAATAAATGTCTGACGAAATCTCTGATATATATGTGTTCGATTTCATCCTTAGAAAATCCTAAGGATGAAAAAATATATATTGGGAATACTATGAAAGTATTTAAAAAGCACTTTTACAATCACCTCTCATCCTTCCATAACAAAGAAAAACAAAACATGACGTCTCTCTCCAAACACTTTTGGAAATTAAATACGAAAATAAAACACCTAAGGTCAAAGGGAAAATTCTGAGAAAAGCAAGAACAGCAAAATCTATAAAAGAACCATGCTTTCTTTGTCTTCAAGAAAAAATAGAGATCCTTAAATATATAAATAATAACAAGCTCTTAAATCAGAGACACGAAACCACAGTAAACTGCAAGCACATTAGGGACTTAACCCTACAATCATGCTAAGAAATACAAAGAGTTCGATTGATATCCTCATTATAAAAGATAAAAAATGTTATAGAAAACAATCGATCCAATAAATCCTTAAAGGAAAGTCTATCACTAAAGCCTACACCAATAACCTTACTTAACACAATAACCTTACTTAAATACAAAAATATTCCGTACTAGAAAAATCAAAATTAAATAAATGGCTCCTAAACTTGAAAAAGAATCAATATCAAGATTAAATATACTACTTCAGAATAATTATATCATACACAAAAATAATCTGTAAGCACACGTAAGATCTAACCCTACAATCACCCCCAAAAAATACTAGAAATTTGAATAAATATTTTTATTATTATAAAAGATAAAAAATGCTACAGAAAAAATCGATGTAATAAATCCTTAAAATAATATCTAAATAAATAAAAAGTATGTAAATAAGTAAAAGAAATAAGTAAGATTCCAAACGATAATTTATAGAAAAAAGAAGATAAAAAGGGGGGAGGAAAGAGGGAAGAATTAAAAGAAAAAACCGACCCTCTAAACTTAAACTTAAGATTAGACATACAACTTTATACAAAAAACTGATAAAACGCTAATTCGCATTTACTTCCCAAAAAATACAAATTTAGATTTCTTGAAATAACTTCGCCTAAATACAATTATACTCCAAACTTGAATAAAAGGAAAAAGAAGAAAAGAAGAGGAAGGGAGATGGAAAAGGTAGAAAATAAAAAGAAAAGAGGGGAAAGAGGGAAAAAAGGATGAAAAGGGGAAAAAAGGGGAAAAGAAGGAGAAGAGAAAGAAAAGGAAGGAAGAAGGAGGAGAAGAGGGGTATATGTGTGTGTATATATATATATATTTCATCCGAAAAAATCTAAATTGGAAAGTAAAAACACCCCACCCCTATCACGTCTATGAAAACCTAGACACAGGATCAAAGTAAATACATGAATTAGGTCCACTAAGAGCAGACATCAACCAATTAAATGATAGCCGACCATAAAAATGACCACTCAACATCGCACTCTTAGAAATCCTAACCAAAAGATATACCCAACTGATAAAAAGATAAAACATACATTCCAACAGATAATACCATTAATCAACAATTTCACACTTACACACCAAATTCCCCAAAAGTCTAACGATCAAAACGAGACATTCACTTAATTACCAATAACCCCAACCAACCCCCACGACAACAACGAACCAAATATAAACAGAGAATGATTTCAAACCTATATTTCCCTTGAGGAATTGTTTAAATCCAAACACTGAAACAAACATATGATTGTAGGGAAGAGGACATATATAGAAGAAATTATGTACATGTTCTAAAACATTATATATATATATATATATATATATATATATATATTCAATAAAAAAAATCATTCAACACAAAATTCAAATGACAACAAAACGCTATCAAAGTATATATGAAATCCTTCAAGGAAACAACGTTACTATAAACATTAAATGCGAAATAATGAAAAACGCACCAGCAAACATCAATTAATTTTACTCTCTAAACAATCAGTCCTCATCCATAAAAATTATCAGTAGATAAAATTTAATTGCAGAGATATTTGATATTGCCATGGGAGCACTGGATTCTGCAGAACCATCAGATCTTGTAGATTTTGTACAGTCTAATTGCACATCGTGATTTTCCTATAGCACACTTTGGATCGTATAGAGACGATAGCCACATGATCGTCCATATTTACACTAACTCCAAATTTGATAGATTTTGTAAATATATACATAGCATTATGAAAAACTTTAATCTTAAAATAATAGCACAAACCTACATAAAACATTTCTAGACCTTGACGAAGATTTAGCTATTAACGCTTAATCAACCTATCTACATACATCGAAAATCGAATCACCCACCATCTATTATTAACCACATAACATATTCAGTTAAACACAGCAGTTAAAAAATTCCTCTATACATTTTTTATAAACACAGTCATCACGACAATATGGCCTTACAAATAGCGGCTACAAATTCACTGATATTAAATATCATAAACAAATTAATAATAATACTAAATATAATCGAAGCTGAAAAATAATTTGATATACACCACCATTTAACCAAATGTTTAGTACCAAGTTATGTAAAAGTTACTTAACCTAGTTCAGAAACAATTCACAACTAATAAATCCCTAAGTACATTTTTTTATAAAAGTACACTGAAACTTATAGCTGCACTGATAATCTTGATACAAAAATAAAACTTTAAAACAGCATAATATTAACCATTACCAACTTATTATAAATAACTATAATGACACTAATTATTGGAATTATTAAGACCCTAACGTATGCCCGCTGGAAAATAAATGCCTTATAATTTCCATAATATACCAAGCTACCCTCTCCACTACTGAAAATCCTAAGGTTTGTAATAAGAATAGTTGAATAGCATAAGCTATCTTTTAATAGTGATTATGTAGTCATTCTACCTCCCTCTGTATATACTATTGGCAATTGAAAAATGCAAATAAAACTCAGTTAAATGAAAAATATTAACAAAAGGTTATACATGTAAATCGTTAGATGAAATATGTTTACTTTGCTTACCAGAACAAAATCTACATAATTAGGTCCCCAGAGGCTATCTTGTTGAACTAACGTAATGATATCACTAAATTTTGCCACCCTAGAATTTTCCATACTCTTAAATATATTTAAAATTATCTCAAAATATTTACTTTTTGCTCTTATCTTATAACAGGTATTTTTTTTACCACTGTCATTTTTTATCTTGTTCTTATGCTTCTAAAACTTCACTTATATACTCTCTCTTCCATTTCTTTTTATCAACAAAACCCTATAAGAATTTAAAAAATATTTTATTTTAGTTTTTCCAAATCTGTTCTTTTTGTATTTTATGCTCCTGTATTATTTCTTTCCGGTTTAACTTTTGACATGTTTAATCTTCTTCGGCAAAACATTTCGACATTTTTTTGTATGATTTAACACACACAATTTTTTTATAATGTAATAACTTCCACAACACTTTATTCATTTCATTTGATGGTTTTCTTTACTTTTAGTTTATTTTAATTTTTTTAATCACATTGCCTATATATATATATATATATATATATATATATATATATAGAATAAAAAGTGTGAGAGGCCGTGAATATTTTGTTTAAAGTGTATATTTTTGTTGTTGTTGTTGTTATTATATATGTTATGATACATTAAGTATCCATAATGTTATAATGTTATTTGTGACGCTACACGTGTTTCGAGTTTAAAGTTGACTCTCTTCAGGTAAATACTTTTGTGGCTTTACGTATCGAGATCCTTTTGTTTCTGAGGGCCATGTTATTTTTATAAAAAAGTAAGTAAGTAAAATTAAGTAGATCAGTAAATCAAATAGATAAAATAAATCGAATCAATAAGATAAAATGAATCAAATGTTGGCCGGTTGAAATGTGTGTGGTTTTTCACATCATTACGTGTATAAATGAATAAACAGATAAATAAATAGATAAATGAATCAAGTGCTTAGCCCAACTTGAATTGATTTTGTGTCGTGATTTCCCACATTAGTCCATTAAATTTATCTTATAGGCGACTTCCTTATATAGAAGTGTCCCTCTGACTTTCTTCTATCGGTCATCTGGTTGTTTTTATTGCTTTGACGATATTTCTGAATTTGTTATGTGCGTGTGTGTATATAAGTGTGTGTGTGTGAGAGAGTGTTTTTGGATTTCGTCTTTATGCTTTAGAATTGTTTTTTATGGGTTATCTGCTTCTTTCTATTGTTTGGGGTTACCATTTGAATTTGGTGCGTGTGTGAATATATGTGCCTGTATGTATGTGTGTATGTATGTGTGTGTGTTTCTTTTTCGGTGTGTGTGTTTTTCATGTTGTTTTGTTGAGCAAAGCCTTTTTTTTTTTTTTATGAATCTTTCTTCCTGAATTATTTGTGTGTCATAATCTGCATTTTGGTAGATAGATATTACATTGAATTTACCCCCATTGCATTCATGCAAACGTTGGGAGACGTATAATTTCCTGTTATTTGAAATTTTTATAATGCTTTTATAAAGGGATACTCTATTATTCAAGCACTGTGTCGCTCCCACGTATATCTTTGCGTATTATGAAATAAAGGTAAAATTAGAAGTAAATGGGAGAGATCGTACAGTTAAAAGTGAATATCGTGATACTAATTTTAATACTATCAAGGGTTAACTTTTCTAGAGATCCGAACTTCATTTTCAACCGCATGATATATCCCCTTATATATATTTTTACCTCTAATTTTACCTTTATTTCATACTACAAATTGTGATCTAATTAAGGGTTTCCATAAAAAATTTAAAAAGTATTTTCTTTAAAATTTAAATTGAGTTTAAAAATAAAATGAACGCCTTTAACGACTTCTAAGCCTATGTATAGGATTCACCATTCTTCTTTCTTCTTATCCCATCCTCTCCCACTCCCTCCAACCCCATATACATTTTCTTACTTGATTCTCTTTGTTAAACCCAAAGCCCTTGTAATAAAATGCTGTAAAGGACCATACCTTATCCTCTACTGTTAAACCTGTCTCTAAATTTTTGAGCATGTCTACTAACCAGCTCTCTCCTCCTTCTTCCCAATTTTCTTCTTTTTGTTCAAATTCTTATCAACAACTTATAATTCTGATTAATCATTTGAACTACTCCACTTACATCTCACACAAAATTTACCAATATAAGGAAAATAATTTTCCATCTCCCTTCACACTACCCGATGAGACATTGTTCTTTCAATGTCAAAACAAAATGTACACTTTGTAGTAGATAATAGAAAATAAATGTTCTAAACTATTATATATATATATATGTGTGTGTGTGTGTGTATGTTAATTAATAAAAATTAATAACTATATATATATATATATATATATATATATATATATTGTTGAATATAACAGACAATTAATTTCTATTATGTTTAATCATGAGCCGTTCTAAACATTATATGTTGGCTTTAATTTCAGGTGAATATAAAGACACATTTATCCAGCATTTGGACAATTTTAATATGCTCGTTCTAATCTTTCGATTCATATAAGCCATTTTCAGAGAGGTTCAAATGAACGTTAACATAAAGACATCAAACATCAACCACCATCCCTGCAACCACGCTCAAGATGGCTCATGTAAACCGAAAGCATGCAACCATAATAAAATATATCCAAATGTTGGACAATATTTGTCTTTATTTCGCCTGAAATTAAAGCCAAAAACCTATCTTTAGAACGGCTTATGATTAAATATATTTGACATTCATTGTCTGTTATATTTAAGAATATGTGTTTACAAAATTATCTGATACCTCGATATTGTATATATACACAAAAGCCTTTATTATAATAGAGAGGATAAATATGCGCTTCCATTTCCATTGAGATAGAGAATACATTTATTTGTCACATCCTTGTTATCGTAATAAAATTGGTATTAACAAAATGGTGTTGTTATTATTTTCCGAATATAATTATATTTCCATGACCAATGGTTATGCAACATTCAGCATATAACAACAATGTTAAAAGTATTTCTAAAATGATTGCTGAATTACAGTTTTTATTCTGCAAAATTTAACAGAATAACATTAATTACAGAATTTATATTCAAACTATTTCCTAATTTAGTAGATTAAATCGATGATTCAGGAATTTGGTGACATTATAATTATGAGTTCAATCCCTTTGTCGGGCAGTGTGTACACAGTTTTAGTAGAAAAGGTTTATGCAACAAATGAGCAGTACCAAAATCGAGAACTTGATGAAATATTCTAGAAGCGGGCAGTAGAAAAATCTAACACTAGAGATTAAATAAAGGTATCAGTTCATAATCACCTGTAGATTACCTGGGATCAATAAACAATTGATGAAGGTAGCAGGGCAGATCATGATGAAACCTTCTATGTTGATAGCAACAACAATGATGAAACCCATAGACTGAATATAAATAATGTAAATACAGATAACTCCTCATTCCATTAATTTAGACAAGAACAGCCATATTAATTTTAAATAAACCCAAAAGATATACGGCATAGAATTATATAATTCAGTAAATCTGGAGGTTGATCAAGAAAACGATCCAAAGATGTTGAATATGTGAAATGACACATTTTACGACGCTGAATAGAATAATTTCTGATTATTTCTTAAAGGTCGAAATATGGTTTCCATCAGAATTAAACAATATCTTGCATCAATCATATTTAATTTAATATATGCTGTGTCATTATTTGTGCTGCAAAATGCGTTTATGATAAGAAGAATGACATTATTTATTTAAGCTGACAAAATGAAGCGATGTTAATTTCAAGTTATATTTACTGGACATTTTGTGGAAGGTTTTAGCTGAATAACGTTATTTTACCAGATCATTTTTCCTTTCGAAACAGTAAAGCAATTGATGTAAACAGCCGGATAGTTACGATAAAATGGTTTATTAATAATTCAAGGAAGACTTCGTTTCGTAAACAAACGTCGTAGTATTTCCCTATATTGCAGCGCCCGTACAGTTGGCGCTAATTTTCTTGCATTTTGTTAGTAAAACCTTCTTTTCTGCATCTTGTAAGATGCAAGAAATTTCTTTTGTTTTTAAGGGAAACTTTAGGTGATTTGTCAATTTTTAGTATTCAGATTTTGGAAGGGAAACAATGACTTGTAACAAATCTAAACTTGTTTTATAAGTGTATCTTTGTCTGTGTGTATGTGTGTATGTGTGTGTGTGTGTATCCGTTAATTATAGACTCTGAACTGATTTTCTTAAAAATTTACACAGTTGTACTATAAGCGTCTGCAAGTGTTCTTAGCTAGATTTTGTGTCGAGGTACCACCGATAATTATCGAAAATCGATAATCGAAAAAATAGGGTTATAGAAGGAGAGGTCGGATTTTAATCAAACGTGATACACTCATAGACAAAAACAAAAGGAAAGATATTCAGATGTTTCAAGGTTGCAGTTTTTACAATAGTGCAGAAACAACTATTGCTTACATCCATTCATTTTCTTTCAGTCTACGGTTTCGCTTTAACTGGAAACAACTATTGCTTTTTGGTCTTTCGTGCCAACGTCCAAAGAGTCTGAGCTCCAGGACCATGGATTAGTTTTAAAGCTTTCATTACACCCGAGCAACGCCGGGCTATACTGCTAATGGAGAATAAATGTAGAAATAATGTAAGAAAGATTATATGACTAAGATTTCTTTAAATGAACTGATCATAGATACACAGATATTGGTCATTCTCACTTCTCTGCAAAATAGCCTTTATGTTATTAATTGCCTCCGAGAAAAGAGTTCACATATTCACGTTGGTGATATGAAAACATCTGAACTTTTGCAGAGATTTTTACCATATATGTTTTCAAATTTTTAATACTGGCAGTATAGCCCGGCGTTTCTCTGGTGTAATGAAAGCTTTAAATCTAATACATGGTCCTGGAGCTCAGACTCTTTGGATGTTGGCACGAAAGACCAAAAAGCAATAGTTGTTTCCAGTTAAAGCGAAACCTTAGACTGAAGGAAAAATGAATGGATGTAAGTCAAATTTTGATTTCCTGGTATCGTTATCAAATAGGTTTATTCGTCTAAACTGAATTTTGAAGGCTAAATAAGTCCTCTGAGTAAATGGTATCATGGCAGAGTGTAAGAACTACAATTATACCTATTTAGAGCCAAACCCGAAGCAAAAACTAAAATAAAAGTGCTGAAAAAATACAGACATACAGGCAGATAAACAGACACATACACAAACATCTTGCCTTTTATATATATATATATATATATATATATATATTATCGATTTTCTGCACTATTATAAGAAATGCAACCTTGAAACTTCTGAATATCGTTTCTTATGTTTTTGTCTATGAGTGTATCCCATTTGATTAAAATCGAACCACTCCTTCTATAACTCGATTTTTTCGATTATCGGTTTTTATCGGGGGGTACCTCCATACAAAAGCTAGCTAAGAATACTCGCAGACACTTATAGCACAACTGTGTAAATATTCAAGAAAATCGGTTCAGCCGTTTTGGAGTCTATAAGTAACGGACACACATAAACATTCAGACACAAACACAAACACATACACAAAGACAAAGTTCCATTTATAAATAAGTTTAGATTTAATTACAATTTCGAATACCCCATTTATATACATTTTAATATTTTACATATTACACAAATTAGGTAGCCTGTCTGGATTTTATTTCTTTTGCTCTAACGATCACTAAATAATGTCAGGTTAAGAAATCATTGTCTATAAATTATTTTGTCTAAATTTTAGGTAGGAAAATTAGATTCACAGTTCTAACCGCTCCCAACAAGAAAAGTAAGTTTTTTGAAAAGGTTAATCGATTGATTTACACCTTATAGCCTCAAGAAATCTTCGTGGAACGTTATCTTTTAAATGAAATAAAAATGAATATAAGTTTTATTTTTGCTAAATTTATTTCACATTTTTAAAGTGAAGACATTAATTATATTGTTTAAAATACACGGATGTCGACGCAAACATATAAAAACCCGCTGATAAAGCAAACCTCGCTGCCTAGCTTATAAAGGACCTCCGATGCGTGGCGGACTGGGGCAAGAAATGGCTCGTGAATTTTAATGCTTCCAAAACGAAGCTGCTATCTATTAAACATCACAGTTAATCGCTCTTACCCACCATAAGCGTGAATCAGGCTAATATCCCTGAAAGCAAAATAATGCGTTTCCTCGGCTTAACTCTCACAACAGACCTCAATTGGAATGACTATATAGAATCCATAGCTGAATCCGCTACTAAAAAGTCGTTTTTTTCCACCTGAAACAATCCTGCACATATATAAATTTACCATCCGCCCGTACTGCTGCCATATCTTGTCGGGTGCTCCTGCTATCCCCTTAGATGTCCTTGACAAAATCCAACGGAAAATCTGTAATGTGATAGATCCCGACTTGGCAGCTCAGATATAGTCACTTTCTTTCCGTCACAATGCGGCTTCCCTGTGTCTCTTCTACAAATACTTTCACGGTTACGATGAACTTAGCTCACTGGTGCCCCCCACTATATAAATTTACTCTATCCACAAGATTAGCAACTAGGTATCACCCTTTTACTGTGAAACCAATAAATTGCAAACGCAAATTCTACTCCCTCAGCTTCTTTTCTCGCACTTCCCATCTGTGGAATTCCGTTCCATTTACTTGCTTCCCCGACAGCTACAATCTCCAAGAATTTAAATGTAAAGTCAATAGTCATCTATCTCACTGAACCTGCATCCTCTCTCTTATGCTCCCTTCTCCGTCCACTCCACTCATCAGTATTCTCATCCTTCTCTTACCCACTTCCTGACACCCCCTATAACCTGTCATTCTTTCTCATAACTTTCCTCTTATTTTACTGCCACTGTAAAACACTGGCAGTAAAATGCTATGCTTAAGGTGATATGATTAATAAAAAAATATAATATTTACCCAAATATGAAATATCCTGCAGTGCCAACATTTATTTTGTGTGAAAACTGTTTTAAACTTGAAGAATTTCTATTATCATCACCAATATGTAAGAGGAAATTTCAAGTCGCAGTATGTAAAAAAATACTTGTCAGTTATGAAATCAAAACTGGCTGACGACATGAGTTTTTCTAAAATACGAAAGGAGGGAAAATCAGTATAACATCAGTTCTAAAATCCTCAATGTAACTCAGCAAATTTGAGAAGAATAAAATTTTCCTGCAAAATATGTCATTTTGATTTTAATATTTTGATGCGTGGAACATTGTTCGAAATTCAATAGCTGGCTTTCATCAAAAACTGATATAGAAAAGTTAACCAGATTATGAAAAGATGCGTAGAAGTGTTTAGAAATCGGAAAGAATCAATACTTCCGTTCATCTCTTTTTAGTATATTAGGCAATGCAATTCTTTTTGTTGATAACTTGATAAGGCCAACCATATGAATCGTTACCGAATATTACAATAAAATCGCCTATATCTTTAGAGGAAAGTAAAAATATTGAAATCATTCAAAATACTAATGTTAAAATAAAAAACATTAAACGTTTACGCAAAAGAAAATCATTGGATATATTTTTAAAAATCATAGTTCTTCGAAGCGTAGAAGAAGAAAATGTTTCGCCAGAGTAGAAGAATAGAGACAGAAAGAATAACAGTCGTAGAGCATATGGCTTTCAAATACAAGATGGTTTCGGGTTTCATGATCATTTATTTATCTAATACATAGTTGCTTATAAAACAAGATTCTATATCTTGTAAGAATCACTTTTATATAACTGTTGCAGGTCACTCTTGAAAAGGGATTAACTTTCTACCCTTGCCGACTCATCTGACTTCGGTGTTAAGATTCCTCTTCATACTACTCTAACTCACTCATGTAATTGCTCAATACGAAAGGAACACAATCTGTCGCCTCAGTCAATTCGGGTTCGATTATTAAGGATTATTTTTGATTAGTTGAGATCATTCATCTTGGATCATGCAAAAGATCCGAAAACATGCGTTAGAATTGAATTATTTTAAAAAATGCACTAATTGTATTTGGATAAAATCAAATGAGCCATGGAAGATGTTATTTTGATCTTCTTTTCTGGATTCAGTTTAATGTCGATTGGTGCGAAAATACGATTTCTTTCTTTAGAGATTATCGTTTTTCAAATAAAAATAACAGTTTCAGATTTGCTTCTTTAATATTATTTTATTTGCTTTAAGATTATACCTCCTCATTGTTCATTCGTCCTTATGCAATTAAATATTGCACAAATGTTGTCTGTAGTTGTGACATGAGGCATTATTTACATTATTTACATTATTCGGACTGTCGTCCTCATCTTTATGACGATATACACGACGTTTCTGCCGTTGTACGTTCCGGGCTTTATCAGAGGAATCTGGAATGTTAAGTAATGTTATATTATATTATTTTCACTTTTCTCTTCCGTTGAATGCAGTGGCCAATGTTGCAATTGTTATCTTAATAATAATTAATATCTTTAATTGTTTACTTAAAACTATTCTTTATTTTACTTCAAATGATTTTGAATTGTATAATTACTTTGTATATGAGGCTAAATAATACTGGATTAATGAAAATAATATTATTTGAAAAAATAAATATAAAATATATTTATAAATTCACGGCAAGGATAAAATGTGAGAATAAATTAATATAAAACGAAAAACATTTGTAAAAATGCGATCAGAAAGAAACATTTTTAGATATGGACAAAGAAAAAGGACTGATAGAAAAAAAGGAAAAAGAGCCAAATATGAAAAGGAAAGAAAGAATAATTATAGAATAAGCTGATTGCTGACTGCTTGTCTTTCATCAGAGTTTGATCCAGGAATTAAGAAAACCGAGCACACTTATTAAAGGGTGACCATTTTGAAACTAAGAAATAAATTAATTGTTGTGGATTCCGGAGGAGGAGCCACCAAAATAATGAAGAACAAAAGTCGGTATGGAGATAGAAAATAAGTTATATTGAACGTAATATACAAACTGGAACGCGGGTTAGTCAATTCAGGAATACTATCAGTAGAAATAAATATATACAAATCTTGAAGTGAAATAGTATGTCCGGGTAAATTGTACTAGCTGAGTAGAGCTCAGAGCTAGTCTGGTCTCTGGGTAACTTTGGTATCTGTCGGAAATCTTCGATAATTATAACGGATCACTACGATTACTCTCCACTGTGAACTGCAACTACAACTGAGATTCCAGACCTTCAACTGGTGTTCTTTATATGGCAAGATTATATGTACACTCAGTCGAGTCCATAATTATATACAAAAATGGGAGATTCCACAGCATTAATATAAGGAGTTCATTGACAAGGTTATACTTACAGATCATTCTGAGATATACAATCATTCCTTTTCTTTACATAAACATGACCATCTAGATTTACTATAAATTTCTCAATGATGTTCAAATGAAAATCGGAATACGATCCACACAATACTGAGAACCTATCCGTAGGGAAAGACGACACACATTGCTTTTAAAGAGTTTGTCTGGGACTGCAGATCCAAATATAACAGAAAACTTATACAAATTTACAAGCCAACTCTTCCGAAAGCACATTGGCAAATGTTGAGAAATTTATGTCTAAGTGCAAGGCTGAGGCATAGCTAAAACCCCACAACTACAAAGGAAGAAAATAGACCAAAATCTGACCAGTCGCTTTGATAATAATTATAAGTGTTCCCTTACATCCGATTCAGTAACCTCAGAAAGTCTCTTCGCAACAATGTCTATCGTTTTTCGATGTGCTGTTTTCAGCATTGAGTTGATCGCGTTTAAACTATCACTTGAATGATCTCTTCACAATCAAATATGTATTGACTATTGTTTTGTCTCAGTATAATATTTTCATAATGAGTGATCATGTCGTGTCAATTTATTATTGATACTTATATACTTATTATTGTTTCTACGCCATTTTTTCAGTATGCACAATAAATATTTTTTTCAATTCCTCAATCGATTTCTGATAAGAGAGGAATAATTCCGGCAATCTGATTCGATAAATGATTTTGTTTCTTTTTGTATTGATATTTAACTTATTTCTAGCCCTTTTAAAACAAATGTCTGTTTACCATTGATTAAAATTTTTACATCTAATAAAATGATGTAAAAAGATGAATAGATTAAATCTGTTTAAATTAGATATCAGGTTTGGCGGCAGGTTAAATATGAGTGGACCCGTGCCATTAAAAATGACGGCAAAACATTTATATCAATATGACTACAAAATTTATATATATATATATATATATATATATATATATATATATATTGATGTACCTACTGTGATATATCTACTAATGAATATCTTGCATTAAAACATGAGTAAAATACAAAATTATTCGTATCACAGGAGGATATATATATATATATATATATATATATATATATATATCGAGGCAGTAGATAATTTTCTAAACAAATACTGTTAAATATCAGAGACAATGAATGGCTATTTTGTTTAATATGTAAACCAATAAAAAATTATCTAAATTTTGGACAATTTTTGGCTTTAATTTCACGTGAAATTAAAGCCAAATTACCATATTTAGAACGGCTCATGATTAAACATAATAGACATTCACTGTCTCTTATATTTACCAGTATATTTTTAGAATATATATATATATATATATATATATAAAATATTTTCGATTATAATTATGGATAATACATATTTCACCTCTTTGATGTTATTATCGCGGCTCGTCAGACCCAAATGGTACAACAGTAGGTAATCAAAATATCACACCCCGCACAAAAACTCTTTCCTTTTATTTAATTCTACATAGACGCTCATAGATGAGCGTCTATGTAAAATTAAATAAAAGAAAACAAATTTTTGGGGGTGATATTTTGATTACCTACTGTTGTACCCTTTGGGTTTGACGAGCAGTGATAATAACATCAAAGCATTGAAATATGTACTATCCATAGTAATAATCGTACATCTTTTATAAATTATATTACTCTGTTAAATTAAATAAATGAATTTAAAATTGAGTTCTATTGAGCTCGTATTTTTGGGAATTTGCCTCGATTACATTCCAAGTGTACTATGTATATATATATATATATATATATATATATATATATATATATACATTTGTATGCGTATATATATATATATATATATATATATATATATATATATATATAAGATAAATTAAGACAGACGCGTTATTTCATGGTAAATCGGAATTAAGGCCTATTTCAGGCGAGCCATCGTCAGCTTCCGTCTTTATTCAACGAAGGATTCTACATGAATGGGATTCACAAAAACCTAACCCGGCGAAAAAGAAAATAAAAAAATAAAAAAGTAAAAAATAAGAAGATTAGAATATAAATGTCGCTCCCTTAAAAGAGAAAATAAGAACAATACATCCGTTTGTCGAACCCACACATTCCTACACAATCATATATAACAAAAATCGCATACAACCTACAACAGATAACACACCAAGACGCTAATTCATCACCCCTGAAACAAAGTTGATGCCGCCCAGCGGTCAATGTCAAAGAAAGTTCATGGGTAGAGGGTGGGTCCGACGAGAAAGAGGGAGTGATAAAGAAAAGAGAAGAAAGGAAAGACAGGAGAGAGGGAGAAATAAAGCTTTACATCCTAAATTTAAAGAAACCTCATTATTCTATTTAGATTTATTTTTTTGAATTTGTATTTTTTTTCTTTTTAAAACTGTATTAATATTAAAATTTTCTCGTTAAGAATATAGTGCTCGTAATATTTTTTTCTCTAAAAATGTATTATCGGTAATATTTAACAGTGATGTATGGCTGGAATTATTTATCATCAGAAATGTATTGCTGTTAATAGTTTTCCTTCAAAAATGTATTGTTTGTAATATTTTTCGACAAAAAATGTTTTCCACAGAAATATATTGCAAGTAATTTTTACTAAAAGCCCTTTATGTTTCGAATAAATTCGGAACTTATTCAGAAATTATAGCTTTGATAAATGTTATAAAAACAGATTCTTTTAAATTTGACTAATAAATAAATTCTGTAGTTTTTGTTAATACAAGAAAGAAAATACAAAATTAGTCAAGGAATATTTTTTCATAGTGCTCTTATTATTTTTTCTCTAAAAACGTGTTACTGGTAATATTTGACAGTAATGTATGGCTGGAATTATTTATCATCAAAAATGTATTGTTGGTTATAGTTTTCCTTAAAAAAATTGTTTGTAATATTTTTCCCGACAAACAATGTAAAGCCCTTTATGTTTCAATTACATTCGAAACTTATTCAGAAATAACAGGTTCAAACAAAGTTTAAATCATCATTCACATGTCTAAATTTTCGGTAATGGTGACTTGACCTTTGTAGAACTTAATATCACGGGGTTTTCAAATAAAAAACCTTAAAATTAAAAGAAATTCTTTTAAATTTGACTAAAAACTAAATGCTGTAGTTTTTGTTAATACAATAAGTTTTTATACTTACGTTTTTTAAGAATTTTTTTAAAACATTTCATTGAAAAGAAAACACTAGAGGGAAAGAGAGAGAGAGAGGAGAGAGAGAGAGAGGTATAGCTTTACACTTTGATTTAAAAGGAGCCAAATTATTCTATTTAGATTTATTTGTTTAAACTTAATTCTTAGGTTTAAAAATTAGAAATTAAAAATAAATTTACATATTACCAATTATTTGGTTAGTAGTGCAACAAATATAATAATGCCGTGTACTTTTAGTACTAAATTTATTGTTTGTGATATTCTTTCCGACAAAAGATGTAAAATTTTGACCACAGAAATGTATTGCAGGTAATCTTCTCTTTAAGCCCTTACTGTTTCAAATAAATTCGAAACTTATTCCTATTCTATATATATATATATATATATATATATATATATATATTCTATGTATTCATATTCTCTATCTCTCTCTCTCTCTCTCTCTATATATATATATATATATATATATATATATGTATATATATATAATTATGAATTAAATGTGCATTGCAACACGGAAATTTTTATGAAATAGAATCTCGTCATTAATGTTGGATGTTGGTTGTGTAAATGATTTGCATTTAAATTCAAAAGAAACCTGGTTTGCTATTTATGTATGTGGGAAGATATAAAATTTGTGTTTTCTTTTAAACTAATCAGAATAAATGTTCTCCTTAAAATTTTTATAAAAAATAAATTCCAGAGGACTCAAAACAATGAAACCTTGGATCCTTTTCACCTGAATTTATATATATATATATATATAATTGTTATAATGGAATATCCTGCCATCCCCGAGAATAGAATGCTCTAGCGGTACGATGTAGAAGCAAACGTCTTAGGCGAAGGCATTCTCTATTTGATAGTTTATTCCACTCCTACTCATTGATTGCTATTCAGTATCTTATTGTTAATTGTAGCTTAGTACAATAAATCCGTTATATCGTATTCCAGTGTCGAGTACCCTTCTTCCACTAATCTTTATACTGATATTCCTTTCCGGGATATATCAATAATAAAAATATGTTATTAAATAAATAAATTAATTAATAAAAACAGACCTATATGTACAAATAGTTAAAACCAGGCACTAATAAGAAAAAATTAGAAATCATATGAAACTGATGATTCGAGAATCATAAATATTAAATGTTATATGCTAGATTAAATTCTATCGAATATTAAAATGATAATGAATGATTAAAGACTTCATAACTATATATCTTGGCGATCAATCTTAGATTAAATCCTTAGCAAATATGAATATGATAATATATGCTGAAATAATACCTACGAAAACTTAATTAGAACATCCAAGTCAGATGAAAATACCCGTCAAATAAAGAAAAATAACATTTGTCAGCAATGAAACAAGTATACATTGATTTTTAATATTACAACCCATATTGTAAAGTTAACAATGAACGATGCATAAAATGAATAATACGTCCATTTCTCTTGTTTAGCATGTCAACCTTGTCCTTAAATTTGACAATTACTAACTTCTCGTTGAGACAAAGTTAGCAAGGTGTGTGGAGGGAATTACAAATTCAAGTCTTTGTAAGAACTTTCGATTTATCAGTGGGTGTTCGGTTTTTCTTTTACTTTTAAACACCAAACGTTCTTGGATAACGAAGTACGGTATTTATAAGAACTATTATTGAAAGATAGTGTGCGTTGAAACTAGCACATTTTGCTCGGATTTTAGTAGATCCGAGATAAAAGTATTTAGTATCAAAATTTTCAATTGTATATGCCGATTGTAGAATGAGTACAAAGCTAAACTATAGAACTAACTAAGCAATTAGTATGCAATTAGCATTCTTTAGAATTACTACAATTACATCCGCTGGTATTAGTTTTGTTATCTTTCGAATTATCTATTTCAGTATTGTAATGGACCAATATTTTCCATTTCTATACTTGCTAGAACTTTGTTATTGTGGGTTTTTTTATTATTTTTTCTAGATTATCCGTACAACAATAACTTAAGGCTATTGACACTGTATATTATACGGGAAGGATTAGTTTTTGGAAAGGAGGATTAAACCAGATGATTTTGCTACATCCTTTCTTCTTAATATTATCATTGCTAATAAGATTTCTGGATGTTTTACTATGACTCTCATAACTACTGTTCCTAAGAACCAAATTTTAAAATTAGCTGTGCTGATCGAAAATTACTTTGTTAGACGAGCTACATTCAATAGAAGATGGTATATATTTAATAGCTGATAGGGGATGGTTAGAATTAGGATTTATATATATTGGGTTAGAGTTACCCTATATATAAAGTTGGAAAAAATTATAGTTAAGCTCCAAAGTAACATCTAAAATACATACCTGTTTAATGTTGGTGGTTATTTTTACTTTAAGACTTAAACTTTTTATTTCTTTATGCATAATTTTCTAGTTTTAGTAGAATCTTTAACGATCAGTAAACTATCATCTATACAAAAAAACTATACTATCCGTATTCACACAATCATAAGCAGTAAAACTATAGAGAATACATAAACTCTTTAGACCTGAGGTTTCAGCAGAATCGAAAGAACCCACTGAAATATCAAATGACCATTAGAGGTATTTTGTCTATGGTTCTTCGTTGTAGAACAGAAGAACAAACACGTTGCAACAGTTTTCATTATAACAGAGAGGAATAGTAGCGATTCCATTTAACGAGATTCCATTTTAATGGAATTAATCTTTAACTCTTGTGATATTTCTTCTTTATGCCTGGCGTCATTATAAGATATATGCGAACCTGAACTTACACCTGCCTTCAGCTTTTTTCGCTTTTAAAGTTTTTCCCCTTGGTATCTCTCCCAAACCCTGTTCCGCCATCCACTTATTGAGGCCTATCAATTCTGTCTCGCGCTGCCTTCTCCTAGCACCTGAAGAAGGCCGTGGCGTACAACGGCCGAAACAATGTAAACATGGCAGTAAATATGAGGACAAAAGTCCGAATAATGTAAATAGTGTAAATATTACTCCATCTCATAAGTATCGACAAATAACTGACTGATGCGAGACATATTTTTGTCAGATGGTTCCGATCTCGTATAATGAATGCATTTTAATTCATGAAGATTTGCTTTTCATTGTTTTCACAAAAATATTAATATCGTATTTAACCGGCCAGATCTGACCGCTCCTGGAAAGGGTCGTTAATGAAAAATTGATTTATGAGTGAGAAAAAATTGCTGTCGTGATGAATACAATCGCTGGATGATGAGTTTTGTTATGTTTATCACTTACAAAGCAAAAAAGATATTGAATCACAAGAAACGCTTTCAATAGACATAGGATTATTTTCACAGATTTAAATCATAAAATTAAAATTCAACTTAAAATTTGACTATTTTTATTTGTTTTTCAGCGACTTCGTTTAATACTTTCAACCACATTAACAAATTGTGATATTCAGTTTTATTCAGTGTTATTTCTAAACAAAAATAACACTGCTACCTCTATGATGGTAAAATGCTCGTAAAGGTTTATCATAACCCAAGATATGAAAAGAGCAAAACTTGTTTATAATAACCCATGATACAACAACGGTAAGAACCTCTCAAAAGTTTATTCCAACCTATAATACAACGAAGGTAACAACCTCGTAAATGTTTATCCTAACGCATGAGTCACTAACGGTAAAAACCTCGTAAAGGTTTATTCTAACCCATGATATGACAACGGTAAGAACCTCGTAAATTTTCATCCTAACCCATGCGTCACCAACGGTAAAAACATCGTAAAGGTTTATTCTAACCCATGATACGACAACGATAACAACCTCGTAAATGTTTATTCTAACCCATGGGTCACTAACGGTAAAAACCTCGTAAAAGTTTATTCTAATCCATGATACATCAAGGTTAATAACCTCGTAAATTTTTATTCTAACCCAGGCGTCACCAACGGTAAAAAAATCGTAAAGGTTAATTCTAATCCATGATACAACAACGGTAAAAATCTCGAAAAGGTTTATTATAACCCATGATAACAACGGTAATAACGCCGTAAAGTTTTATCCTAACCCATGATACAACAACGGTAAAAACCTCGTAAAGTTTTATCCTAACCCATGATACAACAACGGTAATAACGCCGTAAAGTTTTATCCTAACTCATGATACAACAATGGTAAAAACCTCGTAAAGTTTTATCCTAACCCATGCTTCAACAAATGGTAAGAGTCTGAGAATCATGAGATATAAGATTTTCCTAGTAAAATATACCATTTTAAGGAACATGTATCATTTATTCGGTAGATATTAATCTAACGGAACCAACACATCTCTGTTACCCTCTCTAAGGCGTCTTCGACATATATATTTTCATTTTTTTTATTTTATCTTGTTCATAGTGTCATAGTGTAGTTTACTAGAGAGAATCGTCTGCAAGATAAGTTTCTTGACGGATAAAAATTTGTAGTGTAACATTCAACCAATTAGTCTCAAGTCTTCATGGACAGGATTTCATACTCGATTATCTGTATTTAAAAATGATTACAGAAACTTCCAGTGGTAAATTAGAGACAAAAGAAACAATTAGTGAACTGATAATTCTAGGTTATAAGACTATAAACAAAATTCTACTTTTGGCATATGTTTTGTGAAAGAACAATTTTTCGATCAATATTGATACTGGTGTATCTAGCAAGCTAAATATCTATAGATGTAAATAAATATATGTGAAAATAAATATACGAATATAATGAAAGGTGTTATAGTTTTCTGCATTTAGAAGAAAGTAAATGTAAATGGTATATTGAATATTATATATATATATATATATATATATATATAAGGGTCGGCCAGTAAATCGATATGTTCACATCTTTTAGAAGAAAAAAAAAAAAAAAATATATATATATATATATATATATATATATATAATTTGTAAACGTTGTATTACGCTAAAATATGCAAAAGTTCTTTAATGTAATTGTATTGAGCACTTTATAATACAAGTGTATACTGATCTAAGTTAATTGTGAAGAAAAACTACGTAATTTAGTATATATATATATATATATAGTTATCCGCAGACAGATCTGTTTCGCTGTATCACAGCTCATCAGTACAGTTAGACAGTCGATTGCCTTTTACCCAGGACTGAAACCCAACCGAATTGGAGTCAGTCGGGGATTCTACCTATGAGCTACGGGCCCTCGGTAGAAGGAGGCAGATTTTTAGCGCCTGTATTATCATTATAAACACCCAATAACTGAGAGGGTTCTGATTAATTGCTGAATGAAACGATGCGTAGATGCCAGAGTAGTTACTGTTTTTCAAATTCTACCATTCTTCTAGAGTGCTCGATCAGAGTGTGAGAGCGTATCTGTGTGGGTTGGTGCGTTTGAAAATAAAATTAAAATAAATAATACGTTCAAATATTAAATATTTATAAATATTTATTCATGATTTGTGCACAGATAACTTTAAATCTCTTTCAAACTGCCTCAGTCATTTTATTTATCAACGTTGCCACGGTAACGATTTCCATATGTTTTGTCAGTTATGATTGATAATGTTTTGAATATTTTTAATTTCTAAATGATTGTTACGTATTCTATCTTTATATATCTTCTTCAGATATTTGGCAACAATCAATTATTATTCATATGTATGTATACACACACAGACACACACACACACACCCATATATATATATATATATATATATATATATGGAAGAAAGATGTACAGTAATGTGAAAAAAGTTCTCCTGTGATGCATTTAATTTTGCAGGACTTCATCGATCTTACTGCGGGAGAATCTTCTGCCCATTCAGTCATGTCTCTTTCGAGACATGATCGCCCAAGCGTGTATCACGTATGACACTTAACTAATTGACTGACACATGCGCATGAACGGGAGACGCTGAGTGTTTTTTATTTATAATTTTTTTTTAACTGAATATATAATCTAGTTATTTTCACTTAGATTCTTTTTCTTCTTTTGCTTTTGTTAAAGACCTGCCAAGGATAGTGAAATACAAAAATCTGGCCCCAAATATATTTTGGATGAAATAGGCATTTAAACACTTTCTTTTTATAGTGACTTATTTTCTCTTTTTATCAGATTTATGAAATTGTATAATAGATTCTGTCGTGATACATTGTTTAGCACGAAGTAGTGACCCACTGGTCATATCAGTAAATTTTGCAATCGATTCTATATAACTATTTAAAAGCATTAGAACTTGAAATTGTAATGAGTAACTCTCCTGGGGGTAAACGTCATACATGTTAAGTGACAGCCAGAACGGTTTTGTACGACAATTAAAGAAAACCAGTATAGTTATGTGAGCTGTTAAAATTATATTCTCAGCTGCTAATGTGACTTTACATTAATCCATCAGCGTAGATACACGATCGAGAACTGTGGACATCTGGAAACTCGTTTAAAAATTAAACAAAAGTAAATTCAATTGTAGATCCTTCGCAGAAACTTGCATTTATATTGAAGAGTGGTCGTTTAAAACAACCGGCATTCCGGAGTATTCTTTTGAAGAGTGGTAGTTTAAAACAACCGGCATTCCGAGTTTGTATTGAAACGTGGTCATTTAAAAAAACCCGGCATTCCGGGATTTGTACTGGAGAGTGGTCGTTCAAAACAACCGGCATTTCGGGAATTGTATTGAAGAGTGGTCGTTTAAAACAACCGGCATTCCGGAATTTGTATTGAAGAGTGGTCGTTTAAAACAAACGGCATTCCGGAATTAGTATTGAAGTGTGGTCGTTTAAAACAACCGGCATTCCGGAGTATTCTTTTGAAGAGTGGTAGTTTAAAACAACCGGCATTCCGGGTTTGTATTGAAACGTGGTCATTTAAAAAAACCCGGCATTCCGGGATTTGTACTGGAGAGTGGTCGTTCAAAACAACCGGCATTCCGGAATTTGTATTGAAGAGTGGTCGTTTAAAACAAACGGCATTCCGGAATTAGTATTGAAGTGTGGTCGTTTAAAACAACCGGCATTCCGGAGTATTCTTTTGAAGAGTGGTAGTTTAAAACAACCGGCATTCCGAGTTTGTATTGAAACGTGGTCATTTAAAAAAAACGGCATTCCGGGATTTGCACTGGAGAGTGGCCGTTCAAAACAACCGGCATTTCGGGAATTGTATTGAAGAGTGGTCGTTTAAAACAACCGGCATTCCGGAATTTGTATTGAAGAGTGGTCGTTTAAAACAAAACGGCATTCCGGAATTAGTATTGAAGTGTGGTTGTTTAAAACAACCGGCATTCCGGAGTATTCTTTTGAAGAGTGGTAGTTTAAAACAACCGGCATTCCGGGTTTGTATTGAAACGTGGTCATTTAAAAAAACCCGGCATTCCGGGATTTGTACTGGAGAGTGGTCGTTCAAAACAACCGGCATTTCGGGAATTGTATTGAAGAGTGGTCGTTTAAAACAACCGGCATTCCGGAATTTGTATTGAAGTGTGGTCGTTTAAAACAACCAATATTCTGGGATTTGTATTGAAGAGTGATCGTTTAAAACAACCGACATTCCGGGATTTTGTAAAAAAGATTGAAACAAATGAAATATTCACCCAGAAAAAAAACATAGCTGCTAACATGTGAAGAAAGCAATTTTAAATAATATATGCCCAAAGATTGAAAGCCAGGAAGCGATTGTTTTCGATCTTTTACTTATTATCTATTAGATTCACACTGTTTTATTAAATACACGCAAACCTACATTCACACACAGAAATGCCCCCCCCCCCACAGAAATGCCCCCCCCCACAGAAATGCCCCCCCCCACACACACACAGAAATGCCCCCTCTCCACACACACAGAAATGAAAAGCGAATTAAAGATGACAATATAGGGAAAGTTTTCACGCTCCCCTGCAAAGGGACACCGCCTGTCTGTGATTTGATTCGTAGATACGCAATGTCACAGTTCAACTGTATCTACGAGAGACATCCAGCTTGGAAATTATTTGACACAATATGCTAAAAGAATGATTGATGGGTCCAAACAATTGGGATCTCTAAGTTGGCCAATGTAACCGGTTTCTTTCAAATAACAGCAGATCAGTTGTACAAAGAATGTGTTATTTTCAGACTGTCATTAGCCTCAAGTAGAAAGACACTCAATTAACAGAATTAAGCGTATTAGATCAGCAATGATATTACATTAAACACCAGTTTTGCGCGGCTGCCACCAAGAATATTATATCAACAAAAACGGCTCAAGTTCATTACAGAAAATTGAGTGTTGACAGGGGGTGACATATATTTGTCTTAGTGTGGATCATTTATACTCTGTTATTCTATATTTCTGAAGCGAAAGTTTTGTCTAAAAAAACGTAATTCCAGCCCCTATCGTGAGCGTTGACAGGCTGGCACACTGTACAGTAATTTGACATTTTCACATTTTAGTCAAAATGCAATCACCACTCTGGGTGTAGAGGAGATTCTGTAGCACTAACAAAAATATACTGAAAATGCATCCTAAAAGTACTTAGATATAGACAGACTTGGGACGTAACTAGACAATTATTCAGGTACAAAACTAAGCCGCTTCTCATAAACTCGAAACAACGTGGGGCAACCGCTCTTATCCAGGGGAATTAAAAAAACTGTACGTCATCTCCAAATTGCTTTATAGTCGTGTACGCTTAGGTTCACGCATAGATTTCCAAAAAGCGACTTCCGCATTTCCAATCTATGTTGTACTATTTTGCAAACCATAAAATCAATTAAACATTGCAGCAATTGCAAATAATAAGACTAAATTCGATTGTAATATAACAATCTGGCCCCACCCGAGGAAGGCTGATGCAAGCGAGGGTGTTTCCGGTCGTTGAAAGGAACGGATGTCGTTTGACCTTATTTCCGGCAGCAGCGGAAATAACTACAGAGGCAAACAGAACAGGTGTCTCTGAGAATTACGTGGGCGTGCGTGGGCGAGGCAAAACCGGAAGAAAAAGTCCCGGTTCTGGAAGATTATAAAAAGACCTCTGCACACGGATTCGCCAGTAGAGGAGCAACAGAGATCGGCCGGTGAAGAGAGACACAACAGATAAGACTACACTCCCGTCAACCCATTAGAAGCGCGCTCTCTCAAATCTCTGTTCCCTATTCTACACGGTTCATCGTCATTAATAAAAATATAACTTTATATTTTTATATATATGCGTGTTTGTTGTTTGTCGATATATAACACGATGACTGTCATCATTTTTAATTTCGAAAAGCAGCCTTTTAATAAATGCTTGTCAATCATAAAGAAAATATAAAACAGCCAATATTATTTTCTTTGGATTCCAGATAAATTTTGGTTAATTTTCTAATTAGTATTGACGAAATAGGAATCTAAAACAATATTTTCTTTGGCAAAGAAAAATTTCAATTGATCAAATTAAAACTTTACTTGATAAAATGAAACGTTGTCATATTTCTTTTTTTATAAGCCGAAATATTTATTGCTTGATTGCGTGATAGTTCTTTGTATATAAAAATGTATAGATTAGAATATATATAGGCTGGATGGGGTTTTAATTCTCTCAATATTATTACGATGTACTACAGTGTAAAAACGTTATGTTTGGTCATTTGGTTAGATTTTCAGAAACACCTCTGGTCAAGCAACTGTTTTCTACATTACATCACATAAGATATCACGCATGGATATTGTTTAAAGTATGCTATATTTATGGGGAAAATGTAGTCAATATCTGAGATTTTTGTACATAGGCCGGAAAGCCGGAGCCATTAATATTGAACGGGCATGATAATCGGTTACTGTTAAAATTGATGCTACCCTGCACTGTTAAATTTTTAGTGCACACTATCTATCTATCTATCTATCTATCTATCTATCTATCTATCTCATTCTCTTTTTATTTGGAAATCTATATCTAAACTTATTTATAAATGGAACTTTGTGTGTGTGTATGTATGTGTGTGTATGTGTCTGTGTGTGTGTCCATTACCTATAGAGTCCGAAACAGCTGAACCGATTTTCTTGAAAATCTACACAGTTGTACTATAAATGTCGGCGAGTGTTCTAAGCTAGGTTTTGTGTTGAGGTACCCCAAATAAATACCGAAAATCGATAATCGAAAAATTTGGGTTATAGAAAGAGTGGTCTGATTTTAATCAAATTTCATACATTCATAGACAAAGACATAAGTAACGATATTCAGAAGTTTCAAGGTTGCAGTTCCTACAATAGTGCAGAAAATCGACAAAATATATATATAAAAGGCAAGATGTTTGTGTGTGTGTCTGTTTATATGCCTGTATGTCTGTATTTTTTTTCAGCCCTTTTATTTTAGTTTTTGCTTCGGGTTTAGCTGTGTGTAGGTATAATTGTAGTTCTTAGTCTCAGCCATTATACCATTTACTCAGAGGACTTATTTAGCCTTCAAAATTCAGCTTACGACGAAAAAAATTATTTGATATCGATACCAGGAAATCAAAATTTGAACTACATCCATTCATTTTTCTTTCAGTCTAAGGTTTCGCTTTAACTGGAACCAAGTATTGCTTTTTAGTCTTTCGTGCCAACGTCCAAAGAGTCTGAGCTCCAGGACCATGGATTAGTTTTAAAGCTTTCATTACACCCGAGCAACACCGGGCTATACTGCTCGTGTTTTTATACAAATAAAACTAGACAGCCTCAGCTTCGAGTTAAAATACAATTTAAATTAAATCCTTTCATTCTTAGTTTGAACAGGAACCTAGACATAATGTATGAATCAAGTTTCAATGATAATTATTCAACCTTGCGCCACTTAATGAAAACAACTGCTTTAGTGTCCCTTTCTTTCACCATACGGTCTGTTTTAGACCAACTGAAGTGACAGGGTGTAATTGATTTCTATTTTCCCCAGATTTGGTCATTTGAAGTGGTGTGCAGCAATTTAAATTTCTTTTCGAGGTGTATGATATATGTTAGATCTTGAAAATATATCATCATCCGTTGTTGCATCAGATTATTATCATGCTCAGACACTATTGTTTCGAATGTAGATTAGTTGCTGAACGACCATTGTCTATAATAAACATTTCTCCAAGGAAGCGTGCAAAAATTGTGACGCTGCACAAACACACTGGCAAGCATTACAGAGAGATCGCGAATATTGTTGGTGTCAGCCTTTCGACTGTTAATCGTATCATCAAGCCGAAGAAGCAAACTGGGTCCATTGATCCAAAATGTAAAGAAAAATGTAGTCGGAGGAGAAAAAACAACGCTAATTGATGATGTATACAGAATCAGGGAAAGTGTGAAAGATCCTAGGAAGACATTATTCGTTTTGTTTTAATTTATTTGCACAAAACTGTACTACATACACTCTACCACCCTGGTTAAAAACATGTGAAGACAAATATATTTAAAAAGATAAAATGTATTAAGATATATCTTCCCAAATTTCGGAAACAATTCGAATTATTCCGTAAGAATAGTATAATGCATAGTTATATGGTCTCCGGAGATATACTGCAATATCATTAAAGACAAAATAGAATTAAGAAGAACACAACATCTGTAGAACGTCCATGAAGAATTTACTGCCTGCAAAGTAGCTTAATATAAGCAGCTACAGAAGCATATAAAGGAACATGTACAGAAATAAAAGTAGCTGTAAAAACAAAATCACATTTAACAAGAATAAAAGAAAACTCTCGAAACGTATATTAATTAATGAAATCACTGTTTATATTTCTGAGATGAGGTATTGTAACTATTTTCACTGTTGACATTGTTGGAACCATTTTTCTAATCTTTATTGTCATATTTCCGATGTTAAGGCCGTTGTATGTACCGTTTTTCTTCAGGTAACATAAATTGGAACTTAGAGTCCACCGGTGTAGATTATTCTAGTTCCACGTGCTATACCTTTTCTGGAAATTTCATTTCCATTTATTTCTTATTACTAACCCAATTCTCCGAGTTTTCGTTCACCACTGTTGTAGACAGGTATTGAACTCAAAATGATTTATTTCAAGACACTGGATTACTTCAATCAACGTTGGTTCCAGTGGATAAAATGTAAACAGTGTTAAGGAAATAAAACTGAAAGAACATCAAAAATATAAAAGAAAAACAAAGCACTTACAACGACCCGTCAGAATATGACAATCTTTCCTAAAGGAGGAAACAACGATTAACCCCTAAGCTAAACTAAAGAGATGATTAGAGATCATTTCTAAATGCAGACAATAGGACAATTTTCTTTTTAAGTTACCTACAATCACACCATATAAATTTAATAAAGTTTATTTCAAAATTCAGAACGCGAGATATCTATAAAACAAATACATAAAATATGTAAACATCTGACACAATATATTTTAACAAAGGATATTTATATATTTATGCATTTATTATGAAGTACTGTAATAATAAACTAAGTATTAACCCTACTAACTATAATGATTAATTTTCCAGTATCCACGACTTCCCTTCCTCCCTGACTGACCTACATAGAGGGATGACGAACGAAGTAATGACTTTGCCCTAAATATCCCCTGTACAGGTTGATTCTTACTATAAAATATTACATCAAAACATATCACACGTATAGTACTTTTAAAATAGAAATACATTTAAAAGTGGCCTAAAAATTAATGTGATGAAAAATAATATATTCTAATTAAACTGGTACCCACCATATCTGAAACTATTAAGTGTAAACCAACTGTGACTACTTTATGGTTTTCAAGGGAAAAGCTTTTAATAAGCTGTGGCGCTATAAAATCAGGCATAGCTAATCATATATAGAGAAAAGCGATATTTTAGGATAACATAAAGGACAAAAGAAAAAATACACTAACAAGTCGAGCATCAGAAATAAGTATATGAGGTGGAAAGAATGTATTGGCAAAAATTATAGAATAACAACATGTAAAATAACACTGAAGATACATAACATTTTGTTTCAATAATGTTTTTTTTTGTACCAAAATCGTTTCATTCCTTTGAAGCCGTTGAGTGACACATATTAAGTGACACATATTGATTTGTAATATTCATCGTGAATAATATTAGCAGTTGGGTCTCGCTGAAAAATAGAATTACAAATTTATCCTCGAAATATTCTGATTTCAACGGTAAATATTAGGATCATAAAACAAAAAGAGAAATAGCAAAAAAAAAAAAAATGGAAAAACATAGATTCTATGAAAATGCCGTTTCAAATTCTTTCAAAGTTAGATTTATATTCCACTAGCAGTATAGCCCGGTGTTCCTCGGGTGCAATGAAAACTTTAAAACTAATCTATGGTCCTGGAGCACAGACTCTTTGGACGTTGGCACGACAGACTAAAAAGCAATAGTTGTTTCCAGTTAAAGCAAAACTGTAAAGTGAAAGAAAAATGAATGGATGTGAGTCAAATTTTGATTTCCTGGTATCGATATCAAATAAGTTTTTTTTGTCATAAACTGAATTTTGAAAGCTAAATTAGTTCTCTGATTAAATGGGATCATGGCTGAGACTAAAAATTACAATTATACCTACTTAGAGCCAAACACGAATCAAAAACAAAAATAAAAGGGCTGAAAAAATACAGGTAGATAAACAGACACACACACACAAACTTCTTGCCTTATATATATATATATATATATATATATATATATATATATATATATATATATATCATCGATTTTCTGCACTATTGTAAGAACTGCAACCTTGAAACTTCTGAATATCGTTTCTTATGTCTTTGTCTATGAGTGTATCAAATTTGAGTAAAATCGGACCACTCCTTCTATAACCCGATTTTTTCGATTATGGATTTTTGTTATTTATTGGGGTACATCGATACAAAATCTAGCTAAAAATACTCGCAGTCATCTATAGTACAACTGTGTAAATTTACAAGAAAATCGGTTCAGCCGTTTCGGAGTCTATTCTTAACGGACACACACACACACACACACACACACACACACACACACACACATACACACACGTCGAGACAGAGTTCCATCTAAACTTATTTATAAATGAAACTTTGTTTATAAATAAGTATAGATTTAGATTTGTAGATAGGGCGAAGTATTTCAATGAAGGATAGAAAATGTGACACCAGAATCAGAACGCCGTGTGTAATAGCAAAAAAAAAAAAAACAACCAAAAACAAAAAAAAAGTGTCCAAAAGCTAAACCACGTCCTAAGAAATGCAAACATTTCATTAGAAGTAAAGAAATAGTTTGGAACTGTTATGTAATATAAATCCTTGTTACAGAATGTTCC
The DNA here is from genome assembly GCA_037127315.1 of Ascarosepion bandense. Lineage (NCBI taxonomy): Eukaryota > Metazoa > Mollusca > Cephalopoda > Sepiida > Sepiidae > Ascarosepion > Ascarosepion bandense. The sequence goes on from JBBBDQ010001492.1 coordinate 2,340,697, forward strand.
GGAGATTAACATAAATAGAATTAACAGCCGACGTATTGATTTATGTGTTCGAACATTGTTTTTATTGTTCAAACAAATAGATTAAATAGATATTTACATGGCAGCGAAATATCACACTTGAAGATGGAACTAAACGCCAAAAAATAGGAATTCTACAGAAAAATACTGAAAATACCATGGATGGAGTGGGTTAAAAACAACCAATAAGTCTTAAGAAAAATGGAAATAAAAATTTCGCTTGTATTCAGGATCAGAAAGAGAGAACTGAAACTTTTGAAAGGAAGGAGACCTTAAAGACACTGACACTCATATTGCTTATCGAAAGTAATTTGAACAAGAAAATGCAGAGCGTCCCCAACCTGATAAACTTACGGGAATGGATGGTAGAACGTGATGCGTGAGTATTGACAAAGAGAAAAAAGGTAAGGGATACAAGTGATAGGCCGTTGTGGAGAGCCATAATCGTTGACATTTGGAAAAATTATGTCACAGACAAGAAAGAAAAACTGGTCCTTTAATATATTAATGTACCCACCTATTTATCATGAAACAAAATAAGTATAGCTACACTTGTTTTGTAATTTAATGTAATTTCATCAGTCAATAAGCTGTTAAATTTGTCATAATATTTTATTATTTTTACACTATATAATCGCACCATTTTCCTTATCTTTGTTGTTTTGATAACGTTTTTCCTTCAAGTCATCTGGCTTTCTGTAAGTGTATATCGATATTGGTAATCTACATGTAATTCCGAATTGAAAACTTTATTTAATCTACGGGGGTTGACTGTTCCCGTTTCACATTACCATCTAGTTCTTATTTTATTAACACTGTTTTGTTATTGTTCCGTTTTTACCGAGTACAAATACACACTGCTCCAGCCAAGGAACTGATCTTACAACAAATTTCCTACGTCACCAGATTCAGAAACCAAGGCTATTAACGTTGCCCATTGTATACATAGTTTAAAATCTTTCTTTCAATGCTGCATTTATGTTTTTTGGCTGTTTTGAATATTTATATGCTGCAACTGTCTTTGGAGGTTTGCTGTCATTTGTCTTTCTTTGTTAGCGGCTCCCACTTGTATTTATTTTTATGCTAGGCCTACTAACGGGTTCTTCATAGTATAGCATATAAGCTGATTCTTTCAAATTTTCAACTCTTCCGTGTTCTTCCCTGTCCATTTTTATATTTTTATTACATATGTAGCGATGATCATGTATTTTTTTAATCTGTTGTTACCGTAGCAGTAGGCATTATTAGATGCAATCTGAACGCACAACGTGTTGATGTAACAATAGAATATATCATTAGTAAATATATAAAACTGTTACTCAGACATTTTTTCTTTCTTTTATATCTTGTTAGCTTTATTCAGACATTATTCCATTTTAAAAGCAGAATTACTTCATGTATGCAACAATTGAGTTAATTGTATAGATAAAAAAAAAACCAGCATGCTAATACAGTATATATATAACCAATGCAATTGCCAAATTACATTAATTGTGCCGACTTCTCAATATAGGAAAAGTAAAATAGATTTATTACAAAATACATAAACTAACGTCTAGCTTTTGACAAGTCAATTCACTTGAAAAAATACGTCTGTATAAAAATGGTCTGAATAAAACATCGACATTTTATCGCATAAGAATTTTGCAAACAATCTTTTCTCATTAGCTGTGTGAAATGTACAATGAATCTTTATTTACTTATAAACGTTACTATTTCATTTACCACTATTACAGACATTAATCAATTTATATCTAGTAAATTTCAACAACGAAATAAGCGGGAATATATTTATTGAGTGTGTTATTTGTATATAGTTATCTTGAGTGAACTAATCTATCTAGTCATTTAAATATGAATACACAAACACACACACACACACACACACACACACATATATATATATATATATATAATGTTTATAAATATTAAATGTATAAAGTTTAGGAAACTCAATCAAAGTTTTATAACTTCCGAAATCAATTTGTAGAAAGCAATTGCAAATTAGATTGAATATCATTTTTGAATATTGCAAAGGCCTATGCTGATATTCATTTTTCTTGAATAAAAAAATACGAGGAAAAATCAGAAATTGTCTGCGGTTTCACCATAACATATTTTTAGATTTGACACAATGCATAATGCTCATGTTTGCTTATAGTTGGTAAAGTTGTGGTCACGGGATCGAGGTTTGAGCTCACCAGTTTTCTTGCTGATGTTAAAGCGTGAACGTAATGTTAAGCTATCACTGTTTTCATTTTTATAAATAACTTAGCACTAACTTAAGTTGATTCTTTTAAAATATTGATAAATATTGATACAAAAATCAAATAATATGAATAGTTTCTGTAGGTATACTACCGATATGTTAACGATTATAGATAAACTAGTGTATTAAGTTTTATATAAGAATGGGGTTACTTTGGATATCTTGAAGACATTTTGAAGATGTTGGCCTACTTCTCTTCTTCACTGGATCATTCTTTCTAATAAAATAAAAAAATTAAAGTTATCTGAACAGCCTCTTTTCTCGATCTATTGGCTTGAATCCGAGATCCGAGTTTAATGCATTGTTCTATCCTTGAATGTACGTTTTTCCGAATTTTCATCACTCACCTTCCCGATGTCATTAGTTCTCATTTCGGCATCTATGCTGTTACTCCCGCGTTAATAGTAAGTCTGATCATTTCATTAATATCAACTTTGTCTGCTTATCTAAAAAAATGTCCAACATTCTATTGTTATGTTGGAGCAGAAATCGCTTGTTAAATGTTGTACCTTCCAAAACTAAACTGCTCAATTTTAGTATTTGTCTATATTTCTGAGTTGAGGTAGTATTTACAGTATTTACATTATTCGGACTATTGTCCTCATCTTTGTTGCCATTTGTACGAAGTTTAATAATAGATTATTCTATTTGTCTATATTTATAGATGAGGTAGTATTTACAGTATTTACATTATTCGGACTATTGTCCTCATATTTATTGCAGTTTGTACGACTTTTAATAATAGATCATTCTATTTGTCTATATTTCTGAGATGAGGTATTATTTACAGTATTTACATTATTCGGACTATTGTTCTCATTTTTGTTGCCATTTGTACGACGCTTTGGCCGTTGAACGCTCTGATCTTCTTCAGGACACATGGTCCAGTGGGTATAGACCTTGGTTAGTTCCTGGCTTGACTCTTAGAGTTGTGAGTTCGATACCAGGCTACAACAGTGGTGAACAAGTAACTTGCAGAGTTAGAAGATAACTCATGTCTTCCAACCAAGGCTTTATGCAAGGAATGGAGTTCATATAACCCAGTAATTGTAATAAAGGGTTCGGTTCGAAATTCCTAGAACATGAAGAAGGCCGGAGCGTACAATGGCCGAAACGTCGTACAAATGGCGACAAAGATGAGGACAAAAGTCCGAATAATGTAACTACTGCTCAGCTTTAATCATGTTAGAGAACCTTTTTTTGTTTTCCAAAGAAGATAATATAACGTTATTGGTCTTAAGCTAGTATCTCAGCATTAGTCACTTTCCCACCACCATAACAAAACGACCCTGTGTATAGCTCGTTCTTCAGAACTGTTGTATTGTTAAAGAGTTCCCTGAGAGAGGATGCTTCCTTTATCACTAAAATCTATGTACAGCTCGTTCTTCAGAACTGTTGTATTGTTAAAGAGTTTTCTGGGAGAGGGTGCTTCCTTTATCACTAAAATCTTTATTTTTTTACATCGAAGTTGACCGTTATTTATCCTTCAAAATCTTTTAATATGGCGCCCTTGTTTCTTCCTTATTCGCCCTTCCTACATCATATTTCAGTAACCTACGAACTTAACTTGTACTTAGGCCTTGCATTAGGTAAGAAATAGTAAAACAAAACATTTAAGGGTATATTAACAGTGCCTCCTTCAAATGTATTTATATAAAGAATGAAAACATTTTACGTTTAATAATTACAATCGCTCTTGTGAAGCGATCTGTCAAAGAATATAATCATTATATGCTGAATATAGAATACTATGCCTTATTTATCTAAAAGATAAATTTCTAGTAGAAAAACGCCTTTATTTGGACGAAAAATAAATTAAGATGACACACAACAAGAGAAAGAAAATTAAGGCAACGTTGAATCTTTTCGCTGCATTTGTTCGACCTTTGTAATGAGGTCATCGTAAGAGTACTTGAAGACATAGCAGGAATTATTCAAGGTGGGCACAATTTTAACACTGTAAGATAGGAAGATGACACTGTGATGATGGCAAATACAAAAAACAAAAAATACCACAGACAATGTCGCAAAAGAATCATGATGAGAAAAGGTGAACCATGAATTGTAAAAATAAAGAATGTTTGAATCTCGGCAAAAAGGGATGACCAAGATGCTGGCTATGAATTACTGATGGAAAACTCAAGCATCGAACTTGTCTATTTGAGGCGTGTTTTAAAACCGACGGAAAATGTAACACACGAATCCAAAGGCGAATTACAAAAAGACAGGCTGACGGCCATATCACGTTGAATACACCGGTTCTCGCTTCATCAGTTTCAGTACTTGGGTGGCCGCTTGGGAATACCGGTGCTGAAGCGTTTAGTGACGGATGTGCCTTGTGGTGCAGTGGATAACGGCTCGGAAAGAGAAATCGGTGAGCCGAGTTTGAATTCCAGTTGAATACCCTTCCTTCATTCACTTAAGCACTGGTACCCTTGGGAAAGGTATTAATCCGTCCCTTCCTTCCAGTTACAGGTTAAATAACAGGGTAGGACTAGGGGACCCTGTCCTTAAAAACAAATCCCAATGAATCTTGATACTCAAAGAAAAAAGTATAACTAGACACAAAAACTTATATAAAAACAACAATAAATTGTTGAAAGAAAAAGGTATCACCAGCAATAAATAAATAAAAAAAATCAGTTGGCAATAAATGACCCGCCGAGGTGTTGATATGCCATAAAACAAACAAACCAACCAACCAACCAACCAACCAACCAACAAAAAGACAGGCATCTTCGAAATTTAAATAAAATCTTTGAAGACAGAGATATTTTGTTATACACAAAGAAAGGAGTGCTAAACCGGTGTGTATTACTAATCCTTTTATGTTGCAGTGAATGCTAGACAATTACAACACAGATGAAGTGTAAATCTAGAAAAATATCTTCTATAAAAAAATGCTGAAAAAATCATCTTTAAAGAAAATCAAAACAAAAAGGAAACTTATAGAATCAAAAAAGTAGAGCAGAAATTTTGGGAACAAATATTGAGAAAAGAAGGCGTGAAGAAATTGACACTGTCAAGACTCACATTAAGGCGAGTCGATGGAAACACTGAGTAACTGCCTCAAGGAGTATGTGTAAATAGATGACAGAACATGTATAGGTAGGATGATATTACGTAGTGATTAAAATGAGAGGACGTTGTAGAAAGCCTTGTTCACTTAGGTTCTAATGAGGCATTGAATATAAACGAAAATATAAAATTCTATACTTTCTAGTCTCGTCCAATTATATTTCTTTTCCTCCGAAAAAGGTGCCAGTTTGTTACAAAAATGTTGCGTAACATTTTAATGTGCTCGATCCCGACTTGACAGCTCAGATAGTCACTTTCTCATCAGCGCAATGTGGCTTACCTGTGTCTCTTCTACAAATACTTTCACGGCTAGAATTAAGCCCACTAGTGCCGCATATATGAATTTACTCAAGCCACAAGATTAGCAACTGGGTCCCACCCTCTTACTGTGAAGCCAATAAACTGTAAACGCAAATTCTACTCCATCAGCTTCTTTTCTCGCAATTCCAAGCCTGTAGAGTTTCCTTCCATTTACTTGCTTCGCCGACAGCTACAGTTTCAAAAAAATTAAATGTAAAGTCAATAGTCATCTCCTATCCCACTAACCTGCATCCTCTCTCTCATGCATCTTTCTCCGTACACTCCACTCTTATCAGTATTCTCATCCTTCTTTTACCCACTTACTTACACCCCCTATAACCTGTCACTCTTTCTCATAACTTTCCTCCTATGTAACCCCCTGCACAATAGTGGCAATAAAATGCCTTGCTTGGGGTGATATATATATATTTTTTTTTTCTTGACTTGAATGTTTTTCTTTATCTTTTTATTTAACAAAAATAAAAAACAAATTATAAAAAACACCAAACTGTAATTAATCTTAATTAAATCCCCATATTTCATTCTTTGATTTTGAAGTTGTTTTATGCATACAATAATTTATTTTATCGTGAGTTCATTTACTTTTTGAAAATATACTTATTGATTAACTGATTCGTGTTTTACGGTTTATCATTATTTAGATATATACGAATCTCGTCTAGTAAATAGAATGACGCTTTGAGTCTAACAAAATGCACGTATATCATATAATCTACAAAATTAGATAGCATTACTACAAAATGATCGATAAAAAAAAGAAAGTTAATTCCGTTACAGACTTCTTCACAAAAGACTATATTTTATCGCATAATAGCTTAACAAATGATTTGAAATTATATCTATAAAAATACCACATGATAAATTTTACAATATGATCATTGACTTTTATTTACTTTTCATTTTCTGAAAATTCCCAATTCTTGCTAAAAGACTGCATTTTGGTGATATCATGATTGAATACTTATTTGTATTTTTGATGGAAATAATTATTTTAATTAATTATCAGTTATCTTTAATATTTCCGATTAGAGCTGGAAGCAACGATAATTAGTCGTTTGCATTTTTTAAGACCTTCATAGAAAGTGGAAATCCGTGAGGATTTCAATAGAATTCAATATGTATAAATGTTTTACAAAAAGCTACGAAATCCAGTTTTAATGTCGGATAATTAACGTTTTTTTTTAATCCTTATATACACTGCAATCAAAATTGGCGTCAGTGTGACGCTCTACAATTCGTTAAGATCTGCATCTTAATTAAACTCATTTTCGGCGATAAACATACAGAAGTTTATTTTTTGTTTGTTTCATCGTTTTCTCAAAGGATATTTAGCTACATCCTGAGTCATTGAAATATAATAACATTAAAACACAGATGTAAAGTTTTTCTTCAAATAGTTTTGATGAAGTTTGCAATTTTCAAATAAAAAAATCTTTCCCAGCTCGTGATTATTTACTAGAAAAGGTTTGACACAAGGTCGTCAACCGTTGGTCGTTGAACTCACATTCTAGTTTAATTTAACAATTGATCATTACTCCGAACAGGAGGCTGAATAACACATTCCCGAGGCGTTTTTTTTTTGCTAAGTTCCATTAATATTGAGACAATCGCAAATGAATCAGACATCCGATAAAACCCATTTCTTCTTTATCTTTGTAGCGTGTTCATTTAGGGCGTTGGATAGCATTACTCTCCACAACATCCTATCCTATGAAGCAGTTTTTAAACTTCGACTTTTCTTTATATCTTCACACCCTTGCCCTACCAGACATTTACCCAAGCTCGTAAGCTAAGTTATTCACTACTTTTCTTTTGACTTCAACATGTCATGTGGGTGTCAGATTCTCCAAGCTGCTTTTCTCATTATGTTTCTGAAAAATTTAAAGTGTCTCTTTCCAGTTATAATTCTAAGCGTCCTTTTAATTTGCTATTTCGCTAAATTTCGTTGTTACTCAAATAGACGATCTATGGCGTTCTCAGCATCCTTCTGTAGAACCACCTTTCTGTTGACTGTAATCTTTTCACCGGTGACATAGAGGTGGATTCTTATCACATAACATGCTAACACTAATGATCTGTAATGTTAACTTGCTGCTGAACCACATTTATTGGGATATTATATATAATTTACATAATATATATATATATATATATATATATATATATATATTGCGATATATATATATATATATATATATTGCGATATATATATATATATTGCGATATATATATATATATATTGAGATATATATATATATATATATATATATATATATATATATTGCGATATATAACCTGATGAATCAATTAACCTTCAATAAAATTATGTTCATAAATCTCAGATTATTTGTATTAACTTCATTACAAACTCCTCACAGTAAGCTGAAATTTGAATGTTTCTATTGAAATGATAGAAAAACTAATAACTGTACAATGTCGACAATGACATGAGAGGAATGATTTTAACAAGCAATGTTTTTTTTTTTTAATTGCCATTTGTTAGTATCGTTTCTTTCAATTACTGGGCATATTTTATTTCCAGTTTAGGCGATCGTGGCAAAAGTCAGAAAATATGTCACTAACTTTGTTTTCCTCAATTGGTTCATCTCTGTGACGGTTTTTTATTAATAATCACTGAGATCAAATATTGTACATTTTCAGATCAATATTAAAGTTCTGGCATATTATATATAATGATGGTAGTAAAATATAAAAAACATCTACATAAACAGTATTCTGTATATTGTGACAATAAAGTCACTCTTTCGTAGCATCGTAAAAAAACAATATCACCAAAACTATACAAGAACATTTCTAAGCCACAAACATAATAATAAACTCAACTGTCACTTGTATTATTGATTTCTATTTTTATATCTTATTTAACTTCAATCTGGCGTTTCACAATTAATCTCTCCTTTACTCGGAATCCCATCCATTATCAAGGGAATCGTGTGGTCAAAATTCAGCTTTTAACTCAGTGTCTAACCTATTGGTCTACTTTCGTTAATACAATGACTAATATATGTTGGATATGAAGAATCAGTAAAACTGTAGAACATAGGTTTTAAATCTAGATTTATTCTTATCTGTAATCAGGATGAATGAAAAGTTAAGATAATCATTAAAGGTTACGAATATTAAACAATATTGCACACATCAACAAACAATCTGAGGCATTAATTTACACTAGTACTAAAAATATGAAAAAACTATTAGATTAATAAATTCAAATTATATGAATCGTTCATTCAATCAATGCAATTAAAGATATTATCAATAAAGTTTTGCGATGCGATATTGAACCATTACATCTATCATTTTCTAAAAATCATTTCTTTGCTACGTTGGTATATTCATTATTTTCGAAAATATTTTATGTTTTCCTCTTTTTTATCAACATTATGTTTATTAAAAGAAATCTTTAAGTGAAATTGAAATTACATTCTAACCAGTCACAGTTAGTCATACTCCAACTCATTTTTACATTGAATGTTATCTTTATATATACGCCTACTAATTTTTAAATTACTTGTAAATGATAAATATCAGGCAGGCAGACATTTATAAAGCATACTTCCTTTTTGAATAAAGTGTTGAATATTCATTATGGAATAGGAAAACAAGAAATATGAAATAAGTAATAATGATAAATGAAAGCAATAATACTTGTCAAATAAAAAATATTTGTAATATTTATTTATAAAATATGCAAAATCCTAGTATATAAATTGTTTTTTGTTTCACTCGTATTTTATTTAATTGCGATTTTATTTTACATATTTAGTCGTCGCATTTATTTTCCTTCGCCCGATACTTGTATGATTTTCTTTGTTTATATTTTAAACAAAAACAAAAAAAAAACATAAAAACAAAACTCTTACAATAAATTATTGTCTTTAACTTTCAATTTGGAGAGAAATTTCAATTATTGTTTCAAGTTAATGCAGTATTACGCTAATAAAAATCTCGCTACTATGTCACGTCTTTGTTGTTTCACAAAGAAATCTATGATTTGAGAATATAATTATTTTTTCATGTCAGTTGTGTTGATAATTCTCACAGGGATCAAGTAAGATCAAATTTCCCATCGATTTGCTTAATTATTTTTATCATACTTAAGATTTAATTATTTACATGCCACCTATTTTTCTTGTCTTGGCTATAACAATCGCAAAGTTTTGGCTGTTATTCTCTCCGGTCTTCAGCAGGTGTTTATCCATGTGATTAAGCTTCAGGAAAATTCGAACAAAAAAAATCGCTGTCGTTCGGATTGCGCGACCGTCTAATTTACTCTCTACGTCGTTTTTAGTTTAATTCTCCCCTTGTTTTCTTTTTAGAATTGGTTTTTCGGTTCGCTCTAAAGCCTTGTCCTTATGTCAACCTCTAACCCGTGTGTACAGGTTGAATATTATTGTAAAAAAAAAAAAAGTAAAAACACTTAATTTAATCTACAGCATAGATTATTCTATTTCCTCTGCGCATGTCTGGAGATATCTCATTTAGTGCTTTTTTTTTTTACTGTTCAGATATTGTTCACACGTTTTATTTTTTCGAGGATCAGTTGAAGTAGCATTGTTTTAGAAAAAGTTGTCACTATCAGATTTTTTCTTCTGTTGACAAATTTTATTTCTAATTCAAAAATGATTTTACACATATATGTAAAAAATGAGAGAAATTCTAGTCTCATTTGCTTGCCCGGAATGACTGTTTTTTAGTGAATCACTCAGATCAATTACACAGTTTTAGATCGACATTCAGCTTAAAATGCGGATAAATTATGACAATATAAATATATAAAAAATAACTTTAGTACTGTTATACATGTTAACAATTTGGAGCGTTGGTGTAGAATTTCTGTAGAGTTTGTGTAAAATTAATCTCAAAATGTTTTATTAGACAAAAAACATGAAGTCCACGAGCCTAAAAATAAACGCACTTATCAGTTGCCCATCATTTTCTTTATTTATTTTATTCTCTCAATTTCACGGCTAGTTTTTCCGTGATTTTAAATCAAGTTCTTTTGCAATAGAAACTTGAACGATGTAAACTCTTGTGAATTTTGTAATTTTTTTACATTTCTAGATTTTTTTAAATGAATCCGGGAATCTGAGATAAATGCACAGGCAGAAAATTTACAGTTATCTATTCCAGGAAATGACAAAAACTACAATATGTATGGCGTATTGGAAACAATTATCATATGTCGACATTTCCTGTTTGGTTAGCAAAGAGACAATTATTCTTAATAAACGTAAATCATAATTTATAGGTTTTTACTCTTTATGAACTTTGATAACACAATCAAGGGAAGGCAAAATGTTATTAATTATAAACATACAACACATATACATACTTTTATGTGATGATGATAGAACAACGTATAAATTCTATTCAACTGCGTTCTTGAGCTAGGATGAAAATCTAATCACTCTGTGAGAAGTATATTTGTATTTGAAAAAAAGAACCTCATTAGATTCTGCTGCGAGAAGGATTTAATTTGTCCTGACACCGTTAACGATCGCTGGATTTAAAATTTACTTCAATTCTGGTGTTTTCTATAGAAGTTTTTATGACTTTTACAGTTATTTAATTTCCATTAAGTACAAGTTTTATCAATATCTAGATCTCCGCCGAAATATGGAAGCCAAATAAGAGAATCTAGACTTCAAACTGATTAGAAGAAGCCGTTAAATGCTAACAATAATAACAATGCTGATTTAAGTTGGAATAAGTAAAAATCAGGATCTTTTTCCTAGAGCTGAGACTGGAAGAAGGAAGTGAAGCTTGTTTCTCAGTGTGAAGAAGACTGAGATACTTCAATATAACGAGGAAAGTCAAGACAAGGTGTTTGCTTTAGATCGCACGCCAATTAAAATCGTATAAGACTTCAGATATCTTGACTCTTGGATATCCAAATCGTTCAAGGATTTTAAAATCCGTAGATTGGTCTGTCTGTAATAAAATGTCAAAAGTATGGACATCAAAACCCATCATGGCATGTATATTCCTGCTCAAAGTTAATCATCCTGCATTGAAGCGAGTTATAGGCCACCGACATAAATAACCTTTTGTAAGATACTAGATGGATGCTACACGAGAATGTTACGAACAACACTTGACATACATTGGAGTGCCAATATACAAAATGAGCAACTATGCTAAAATTTAATCCAAGTCTCGGAGAAGAAAGTATTCAGAAAGACGAACTTACATATCAAGAAGAAATAGCAGCACAATCCATTTTATGGAAACTATCTACAGGGTCAAAAATCAATAGGCCGTAATCCGCAATATTGCCATATAATCTTACGTAAAATATTGGTATCGAAATCTGTATGAACTCAAAACAGCTATGATGAATTGTTATAATTGGAGTCAATAGTGATAATTAGAGACAACAGCATACTAAGATGGTACTAGCAAGGACTCAGCTAAACTAACTATAATTTTAATTGTTTTAATGTGCGTGTTGATAAATTTTAGATCATGTTTGTTTGATATTAATTGTTATGGAGTTGGTAATTTGGGTTATGGGCCTACTTATATCAGAATCGTTCGGGTTAGTGTAATTATTATTATTATTATTATTATTATTATTATTATTATTATTATTATTATTATCTGCATATATCATTTGGACTTTTGTGTAATTTGTAGACATTTGCGTTTAGGATTATACAGGATTTAGCTTATTTTCAGTGTATAAATTATAATCATTGGTCAAAAATTGGGTGTTGCAGGATCTAAGAGCTAATGTGTAAACACGTATTAATTCAGATTTTATTTTATTATTCTATTCTTATATCATAGCAAAATGAAGCTCTACAGATGTGGCTACCCCTACATTTGTACAAATATATTCAGCTTAAGAGGTACAGTTTAATGAACATTTGACAACAGAGTGTTCGAAAACTCATGTCTCTGCAATCGGCTAGAATTTATTAAATTCGGTTGCAGTACAAATTATTCTCCCGATATTTTCTCGATATTGCACAGGGCGCGGGACAAGCTCCCTATTGATATTCTTGAGTCTGTTGTCATCAATATGCGGAAGCCTGCCCTGTGCATACAACCAGAACTGAAATTTAAATTCGCCTTCTTTGGGGAATATATTACTTAGTAAATAACATCCCTGAAATAGGCCTATGAAGGGACTGAAAGCGCTTGGAATGTCGGAAAATTATGGAACATTTTTACATTCCTTAACTTCAGCAAAAAAGAGGAATGAAAGAATACTTTAAAAAAGTTCCTTGTCGCTTATCATTTCGGTTATATATATATACATACATATATGTGTGTGTGTATGTATATATATATATATATATATATAGAGATAGATAGATAGATAGATAGATAGATAGATAGATAGATAGATAGATAAAATCTGAATTAATACTTGTTTTCACATTAGCTCTTAGGACCTGCAACACCTATTTATTGACCGACTATTATAAAATACACACTAAAAATAAACAGAAATTCTCCCAAAACTGGAATTATATGCTGTATAATCCTAAACGCGAACGTCTACAAATTACACAAAATTCAGAAAATATACACAGATGATGATAATAATAATAATAATAATAATAATAATAATAATAATATATATATATATATATATATATATATATATATATATATATATATAAACCTACTGATTGTTGGCTGTGACACAGTGAAACAGGATTATATGGATTAAATTTAAATTTCCGTTCACGTTGTATGCACAGGGCAGGGTTCCACATGTTGAAGATAACAGACTCAAGAATATCAACATGGCGTCTGTTCCGTGCCCTGTACAATATCGAGAAAATACACATACACATACACACACATATACATATATATATATATATATATATACATATATACGCACATACACATACATACACATATATACACATATACACACACATTTACATACCCATATATATATATGCCCACACACACACATACATATATAGGCATACACCCACATACACATACATGTATGCACATATACACGTACTCGCACGCGTGTGCGCGCACATACATGCACACATACACACACATGTACATATACTCATATACAGCATCAGCAAATAGCCCTGAACAGCTGTTCATAGGGTGTCTGTAATATTTGGAATTCATATTTTAGTTACTCCAGTTTGTTAGACGATCGAAAGGCGTGAGACCTGATAAAACATGTCATACTATCAAATGTTCATACATGCATATATACAGCACACATACATACATATATATATGAATAAACTTATGCACACATATTCACGCACGCATAGGCATCCATATCTAACTATACGTGCATACATATATACCCGCACAAGAGCATACGTGCACCCGTGCCAGATATACATACATAACCCAACAAGTAAAGGGAATACACGTACATACACATCAGTGAGTGATGGGAATATTTGTATACTTGACCAATATGGGAGGACAGACGCGCGCCCATATGCACATACACTCATGCGTACGCAGAAATACACACATAAGCATGCATGCACATACACATGCGCACACACATACACGCACAAACATACACAAGTGCACACATACACACATGTGTACACATACATACGCATATATACAGCCACGCATATATATCTGTCTCTATAGACACACTAATATACACATATACATACATAGGTATACAATAACATTTAGACATTAATCTACCTATACTTGATGGGTATTTCCGCCCGAACCGAACGTCCCAAGAGTTCCCATTGATGCACGATCCGACATACGTCAATACCTCAAGGCTTTGTAAATACCAAACCCAATGGTGAACGCACACCTGAACAGCTATGGGGCATCCAAAGCGTCATCGATTACCACGCTAATGTATGACAGAGTTCATACCAGTACAGATTCGTCGACCAGAGTCAAGCTTTGCCTTAGCAACGACTGTCTTACCAATAACCAATAACTGTGATTCTTAGGGCCTTTGTCCCATACAGTTTTTTCATTATTTATAGATCCTTGGCTCCCCGAAAATCGATGTCGGGTGGAGTACTGCACGCCTGCACATCCCGCTGATCAGTATCAGGCCGAACGGCTGGCATAGATCGTATGCCACATGGCAAATCGAAACACCCCGAAAAGGTCACCCGGGACGCCCAGCCCGAACAGAAGCGCCCACCAAGCCGGCGGTTTGAAGTATTCTCTTTAGCTTTTTACCACTATAACCAGGACTTTAATGTAAATGCTGAGCTATGCTTACAGTGGACTGTGAGCTCATTTCTCTGGTTTACCAGTTTAGCCTTGTCCACAAATTTGATGGTTTCTATTTTTTCATTGAGACAAATGTAGCAAGGTGCATGTAGGGAGTTGCAGGTTCTGGCCCTTGCGAGGATTTTCCATTTAACCGTGGATGTTTTATTTTTCCTTTAGAGACCAGTAGTATTTTGATAATGAAGTGCTGTATTTATAAGAGTTATTATTGAAAGTTAGTGTGCGTTGATAAAAGCGAGTTTTGAACGAGTTTTTAGTAGAACCTATGTAGAACTTTATAGGTTTGGGATTCTCAATTGTGGAAACGGTGCAGAGATAAACTATGGAGTCAACAGGGACAGTTGTTATGTAGAGGGCAATCTTTAGATTTTCTACAGTTACAGTCCTTGGTGATTTACAATGTTTTTTTGTTATAATATTTATTGAGGATTTTGTTGTTGTGTTTGTTAATAATTTTTTCCAGGTTATCAGTGCAGCTGTAGCTTAACTTCAGTGTATTATTGTTAAATATTTTGCTAAGAGGATTGGTTTTTGGAAAGTGTTTGCTGACTAAGCTTAAGAATTTATGTCCTAATTTAGTTTTAAGCATCAAATTGTAGCGAGGGGTAAACCATATAATTTTTCTAGATTTTCTTTTCTTCGTGTTATTAGTATTGTTAGTAGGCTTTTGTATTTGATGTTAGCATTCTTATAGCCGCTGTTTTTAAGTGCATAAATATAAAATTTACTATGTTTTTCAAACATTACTTTGCTAGATGAGTTGTTGCTGAGTCTAGATTCAATAGAGGAATGGCATATGTTTAATGACTGATGGGGGATGGTTAGAATTAGGGTTTATGTATATTGGGTTGGAGTTGGCATTCATGTAAGGTTGGAAAGAATTGTTATTAAGGGCCAGATTAACATCCAAGAAGTCTACTTGTTATTGGTGGTAATTTCTGCTTTAAGCCCTAAACTTTTTAATTCTCTGTGTATAGTCTTCCTAATACGATCTACCTTAATTTTAGTGGAACATCTGACAACCATTAAACCATCGTCTCTATATACACCTATATTATCCGTATTTATGTCCTCGTAAGCGGTTAAATTGTAGAGAATAAATAGTCCCAAAGATCAGAATCTTCTGCCGAGTCTAGAGAACACATTGCTATGTCAAAATATTCACCAGATTGTTCATCATTATAGATTAGAACAGAACTTCTACATTTTAGAATAATATCCATTTCGCCAGTATAAATATCGGAGTACTCTTTGGTGAATTCCAAATCCAAAGTAAAGAGGTCCTTAGAAATGGATGGGTAAAATTCCATAATGTCAAATTGGATAACGATACAGCTACCTTTATTCTGGATGGTTTTAAACCAGTTGATGACATCTGTGGTATTAATCCATTGCATGAGTCCGATGGTACATTTAATAGATCTGTTGTTCCTTTCTAGAATTTTTTTATTAATTTTGCCAATTTCCGTTCTCGTGGGGTTAATCAAATGTGTAGATGGTTTTGCTCTAAAGTCTGGTTTATGGTCCTTTAATAAAACATATGCCTCTTTTGTTTGTAACCTTACTGACTCGGTCGCTGATGTATAGTTTGTCCGTAATTGATTTTCCGACTTGGTTAATGTTATCAACCAGACTGAAATTGGTAGTATCTATTTTTTGTAGCTTTTGGTTAAGGTGTTTTTAACTCGCTTGTCGTAATCCTTGGGGCATATTTTGTAGAAGTTTGCGGTTTTATCCGATTTAACGTAGACAGCATCGGATTTCTTTATGCTCTTAACAATATTATCCAGATGTTTTTGGAAGGAGTTCTTCCTCTATAAGAGTTCTTCCTCTTTATTGTAAATGTTTGCAGGGGAGAAAAGTTATGTGTGTGGGGGGTCTCAGGAAGTGAGTAAGAGTAGGAGGAGAATACTGATGAGAGTGGAGTGGACGGAGAAAAGAGCATAAAAGAGAGAGGAAGCAGGTTAGTGAGATAGGACATGGCAATTGACTTTAAATTTAAATCCTTGGAGATTATAGCTGTCGGGAAAGCAAGGGAACTTTACAGGCGGGAAGTGCAAGAAAAGAAACTGATTGAGTAGAATTTGCGTTTACATTTTATTGGTTTCACAGTAACAGGGTCAGATCTAGTTGCTAATGTTGTTGCTGGACTAAATTTATATATAGGGGGCACTAGTTATGTAAGTTCAGAGGAGCAGAAGCCGTGAAAGTATTTGTAGAAGAGACACAAGGAAGTGATATTGCGCCGGTGAAAAAGTGACTGTATCCGAGCTGCCAAGTCGGGATCTATCACATTACAGATTTTCCGTTAGATTTTGTCAAGGAATCTTAGGTGGATAGCAGCAGCTCCCGACCATACGTTGTCAGTGATTTACAATCTTCTTAAAATCCAGAACCTAGAATTGCTAAGAAGGTGTCAAGGAAAATTTATATATATATATATATATATATATATATACATTCAAACTCATCACTATACTCGTATATATATATATATATATATATATATATATATATAATCTCTATACTCGTATATAGTTATTCGCAGACAGATTTCTTTCGTTGTATCACAGCTTATCTGTGCGGTTAGACAGCCGATGACATTTTTACCCAGGATTGAAACCCGACCGAATTGGAGTCAGTCGGCGATTCTACCCTGAGTTACGGGCGCTCGGTAGAAGGAGGCATACTTTTAGCGTGTATATAATCATTATACACGCCCAATAGCTGAGAGCGTTCTAATTCATTGCTGAATGAACGATGCGTAGATGCCATAGCAGCTACTGTTTTTCAAATATATATATATATTATAATTAATTTTGTAAGCAGACTCATGTGTTCAAATGTTTTATTTGTGACGAGTATGTACTGATAATGTACATTTTCTTGAAATAAAATTAGAGTCTAGAGAGACACAAACACACAACCACGAAAGTTCTTCATATATTCAGTAAGATTATAATATTTAATAATTCAGTCGCGTACAATATGTCTACGCCTTTCCTATCTATTCCTCCTATTGTCAATGGAGTTTGGGAAATGTTTATGGAGGAAACTCTGACATTCATCTTGTAACTCTTATTTCAGTATTAAATCGTTTCCTTAAAACTTTCTTTGCAATTCTAGGTTCTGGATCTTAAGAAGATTTTAAAGCGCTGGCAACGTGGTTATTCCAACAATTGAAATGTTGAACCAGAAAAGTCGACAGCCACGAAATGACGAGTAGCTCTTTAATCTGCCTGTATGATGAAGATTGGTCAAAGGACCATTGCGTCTTCATTGTATGCGAGTTCATTTTTCATGTTTTACTCATGCAAATTTTAAGCTTCCTTGAAAATATGAAAAAATGTATCATAAATGCATAAACATCTTTCAGGTTACTGAATTAAGATAAGAATAAATTTAATTGCAAAAGAAGGAAGATAAGACATATTTCAATTTTCAAAAATACAAAATGATATTAACTGATATTACTCAATATTTTCTTTTAATCAAAAGACTATTGAATTTTCATGAATGAGATTTTTATAACTCTCGCCTGAGACGAACTAGACGAATAGCTGTCACAGAGATAACGGGCATTGTACACGGAAAGCGATAATAATGAATTCTGATCGAACGATTGGTTAATTGAATTTTGCTACAATATTTTTAAATAATTAATGTCATCCGTGAAAAGATACGTGGTTTTATAGAATTAATTGTTCATTTTGGTTCCTTCATAAATTATTTGCATATATGCTGATCAATTCAAAACAATAAGTTTTCAAGTCAAAGAGGAAAAAATAATAATCCAATTTTATATTAATAGCATCAGCCCCTAGTGAAACTCAATCTTAGGATTGATATATTGAATATTTTCAACCGAATAAGTTCATATCCTTATACTTGTAATATTTTTGGCCCTTACGGTTCAATATATATATATATATATATATATATATATATATATATATATATATATATATATATACTGTTAAATATAAGAGACAATGAATGTCTATTATGTATAATAATGAGCCGTGCTAAACATCGTATTTTGGCTTTAATTTTAGGTGAAAATAAAGACAGAAATTCTCCAGCATTTAGATAATTTTTTTATTAAGTTGGTGCTAAGCTTTCGGTTCACATGAACTAGCTTCAAAGAGGTTACAAGGACGTTAAAAAAACATCCACCATCAGCTACGATTTTATCTTGTGTTGACATAAAACTCCGCTATGCAACTGCAACATCATCTCTGAATATGGCTTATGCGAGCCGAAATCTTAAAACTAACTTAATGAAAAATTATCCTAATGTTGGAGAATTTTTGTCTTTATTTTTACCTGAGATTAAAGCCAAAATACGATGTTTAGAATGGCTAATCATTAAACATAATAGACATTCATTGTCTCTTATATTTAACAGTATATGTTTAGAAAATGATCTGCTCTCTCGATACACTATATATATATATATATATATATATATATATATTCAGTTAAATAGGTCTGAGCTTGTGACCCCGAGTTTCACGCGCTTGCAATCGTCAGAGAAAGTTTGTCTGACGATGGCAAGAGCGTGAAACCCAGGGTCACACACTCACATCTATGTAAATGAATATGTTAGCTCTATCACGATTATTGAGCTATTTCATATAAGTACCATGCATATATAATGTATCAATAATATAATATATATAACAAATTTTCACACACACACACACACACATACACACACACACACATATATATATATATATATATATATATATATATATCCGAGTGGGTACAGAACGAAGAAAGAATTTTTCCCGTCCAAAATATTAATTTAAACTACAATCTATGAATAATTAAACATTAAAGGAAAAACAAATCGATCCCCTAAATTCAAAATTAAGATTAAAATATACAAATTTAGATAAATTATAACAACTGATAAAATACAAATTTAAATTTACCCTCTAAAAGAAACAAATTCATATTATTTATAAATAACCTCGCCTAAATACAAAACACTCCACACTTAAGTAGATCAAATTACTAAAGTCTACAGCAAAGTTTAATATTCTGAAGGGAAAAAAATGGCTCCCAAAATCAAAAAAGAATCAATTTCCTATATTCAAAATTAAGATTAAGAATAATTATATCATACACAAAAATAAACTGTAAGCATATTAAAGATCTAACCCTACAATCATGCTAAAAATACTAGAAATGTGATTAGATATTTTTATTATAAAGGATAAAAAATGCTGTAGAAAAATCGATCTAATAAATCCTTAAAGTAAGGTCTAATACCCACAAAAATATCAAAATAAATAATACAAAAATTAAATTAAATAAACAGGCTTTCAAACTATAATCTATGAAAATTAAAAATTAAAAGAAAAAACCGATCATCTAAATTCAAAATTAAGATTAAATACACAAATTTAGAAAAATTATAAAAAACTGACAAAATAGAAATTTGCATTTATTTCCTAAAAAATACAAGTTTAGATTTTTTGGAAACAATTTCGCTTAAATACAATAATACTTGAATAAACACCCCTATCCCGCTAAAACTAAAAATATAAAAAACAAAAATAAAATAAAAAATATGCCGTACTGAAAAAATAAAAATTAAAAATAAAAAACACCCTACCCCTATCACGTCTAAAAACCAGCCTCGTCACTAAATGAAAGAGAATAAATAATATTTGTCTGGTAACAACAGACACAAATTAATCAAACACTAGCTGACCATGACCCCTAAACATTCTTAAGGTCAACAAACAAGATAAGTTCCCAATCACAAAAAACCCCACACAAACACACAAAACTGACCAAGTAATCAAACCCCTCCACACACCACTCTCTGCAAAATTCTAACCAAAAGATATACCTGACCGATAAAAACGTACATTCCAAGAGATAATACAATTAATCAACAATTTAGCACTTACACACCAAGTTCTTCAAAACTCTAAAGTAGAATCTTTGGTAAGTTGTCATGTACAAATCGATTTGATTTTTAAATTCGTCCAATTTATTTTCACACACACACACACACACACACACACACACACACACACACACACACACACACACACACATATATATATATTTTTCTGAATTTTCGGGAAGGTTTTTCTTAGTAAATATTTTTCTTGTTTTTTTCCTATGTTCCAATTTTTAACTTTTAAAAATTTCAGATTGTTAATTCTGTTTTGACTCCAATTATATTTTGCAATATATGCTAATTTTTTAAAAGTTGTATTTGTAATTTATTCTTTATGTGTTGATTTTGGCTATTTTTAGTTTTGTATATATATAGTTTGTATTTAGTGCATATTATTATGTGCATAAATGGTCTCTGACAATTAAGTGTGTACGTGTGTGTGCGTGTATGTGTGTGTGGTTATATCTATTCACTTGTATTGTTCTTATATATTGTTTTGTCTTCAAGTTTTTCTGTATGTGTTGATTGGCGTATGTGTTTTTTAATTTTTGTGAAATTTTCGGTATGATCGCTATTTCAATCGTACGATACATATATTCTACTACTTTTCACCTAACCTCAATATTTCTTCTCAGTGCCACAGATATTTTGAATATTCTAAATAATATTAAACTATTTGATTTTCCGGGTCTTATGAGACAGTTTGTGTCTTTCACAACTAAAGCAACAGGTAACTTTTGGAAATAGGCTTATATAATATTTGAAGAAATCTATTTTGCATTGTCAAATATTATCATTTTTAATCAGAATTGTATTTAAAATAGTATAAGAAGAATGCATGGCTGTAAGTTGTTTACTACTTTGTTTCCATATTTGAAGTCTTCATCTATGCCTCGGCTTTGATTGGAGAATTTTGTTTTTTTTACAAAATGACAACAGGAAAGAAAATAAATGTCATCTTAAAGCAAAAACATATTTGAAGGAATGCTCCGATAATTGCCTTCAATTTAGTTGAGCACAAACTTCACCAGATGCCAGCGAATATAATAACATCCACAAAGAAAAGCAAATATTTTTATAAAAATTTTGAACCTACTAAAAACCTATAAATAACATACTTATTGTTATGTCGTGAGTAAGAATAAATAAGTCAACAACAGGAATAGGTTAATTGTTGTATTCCGTGAAAATAGTATTTACAAAGGTTATTAGTATCCAATACAAGAATAAGGGTTAATCGTCTCAACCGTCGTAAGACGTAGTATGAGCAATGGGTACATCCGGGTCATCACCGGAAGTCTACGACTGACTTGTCGATCGGCTGCTACAAACATAACAGTTGACAAATTGATAGCGTTCATTAGAACGTGAAAATTATCCAAAATGGAATTTTTTATATGTTGTAATGTCATGGTCATGCACATGAAAAATCTCTCTCTCTCGCTCTCTCTCTTTCTCTCTCTCCCTCTTTCTCTCTCTCTCTCTCTCTCTCTCTCTCTATATATATATATATATATATATAGATAGATAGATAGATAGATAGATCGATAGATAGCATGAAAGCTAGGTTTACAAACTCACACCTATCTATATGAATATGTCAGCTCTATCACTGATATTGAGCGCTGTCAAATAAGTACCACGAATATATAATATATAAATAATATAATATACATAACAAATTGCATATATATATATTGATATTTATAATTAAATTCATACACTTTTTACACACACACACACACACACACACACACACACACACACACACACACTCTCTCTCTCTCTCTCTCTCACACACACACACACACAAACATATATATGTATATATATATATAGTTAATATCTCAACGATTGTAACATGCATATATTTCAGATTATTTTTCAAGAATATGCCCACTCGGAATTGCAGGCACAGACACGCACACATGTTTGCGCGCCTTTTTCAATTTTGTTACATCGTCAGTCTGTTGACACTTGTTGACATATTTTTAAATTTCTTAATCTGAAGTTATAACAGAACTAAAAATATATTACAGGTATGGATTAACAATATCACTTCGAGAAAATAAGTGATGCTTGCTTTCCAGAGAAAATTTCTATTAATGCATACATTTATCTCCCCTTAAAAGCTCAAGTGCTTTTTTATGCAAACAATTATTTATTCAACTCATGTTAGACAAAATTACATTCATCGAATTGCGATGGAAACACAAAACGACACTTGCAACTTTTTGAAAGAAAATCATTAAATATGATATTTTCAATGATTTTCATTCTGTTTTCTACCAAATGGTAGAATTTGGGGGACCAAACGTATTAGAAATGATATTCAAATTCCCTGACTGAATTTCCATCATAACTTAAGTATTAAAACAAAGGACCAAATAGTTTTTAGAGAAATTTCTGATATGAGACATTCGTGAATAAAACATTTTTTTGTTTCAAGGTATACTTTATAAATTCTGCGTGGTACTACCGCCTCAGAGAATGTATTTTTAGAGATTTGTTTAGAAAATTTATCCCATTAGTAAAATGATAGAAAGTTTTGCTTCAGCTGTAAAAATTATCCTGAAAAAATCTAATTCCGGTACGTGCAATAATTTCGCTAAATAATAATGACCAGTATGGTGTTTATCGTCGGTGAATTAATTAGATATTGATTATTTTCTAACGAAACTTGCATTCTGGGTGACAGGGATCAAATATTGATCTGATGTTATAAGATCGATAAATTTCTTCGATGAAATAGTAGAGAAAAAATTGAAATCGCCTGTCATAGTATTGTGCTTAGCAAGCTCTCGTAAAAATATTTGCATGGAAGCTAGATTTTTACTTGGTGTTCATAAGTATGTCTCTACCGAGGTTGATGTAATTGAACAAATATCAACACGAGTCTAAAAGAAAAAGACGTACCAATATCACATCCGACGGGTTTAGTTCCCTGGTGCCCCCTTTACACGAATATACTAGAGCTACTAGACTGGTAACTAGGTCCTAAACTATGACATCAAAACAATCTAATATAGCCACCACTTATACTTTAAGAGCTTCTTCTCTCGCACTTTCTTTCTATGGAACTCTGTTCCGTATACTTGCTTTTCTGATAGCTACAATTTCAAAGAGTTTAAATGCAACGTCGGTTGCCATCTTTTATCTCCTTGACTCGGACCCTTTTCTCGACAGCATTTTCATTCTCTTTACGTCAGTACTGTTGTGGATCCCGGAAATGGAAACCGCAAAAAATAAAAAAATCAACAATCAGAACTGGAGATAGCAAAAAAAAAATTATATTAACGCAAAGGATACAAATTTGAACGCAGGTTAGTAATCCTGGAATACGAGTTAGTACGAAGTATATATATAAATCTCTGACGTGAAGCCGTGGTATGTTTAGTAAGTCTACGTCGGATGCTGAATCTAAAGATTAGAACTGGTCTAAACTTTGTAATATCTTCTGCTGAGTGGAGCTCAGAGCTAATATGAACTACTGACGCAGTATTCTCCGTGAAACCTCGGTATCTTCTGGTGTGTTTCGATATCTCTTGGTATCTCACGGTATCTCACTATGACTGAAGTATAGGTATATTTTAGACGAGTCTGTTATCATGAAAAAAAGGGGAAATCTCACAACAAGTATCCCCATCTATCTCTTATCTATTCCTCAACACCCCCTGTAACGTGTGCATCGTTTTCATTGATTTCCTTTCATCTAGATCCCTGCGCAACAGTGTCTTTGATTTGAATGAAACGATTAAAAAAGTATATTTTGTTTTATATGAATATCTCCTTAGTTTCTTTCTGTAAAAACAATGTATAAACTCATAGAAATCATCTAATGAGATACTAAAATTTTGTACAATTGCTTCGTTTTCAAATGCCTGAGAACTTATATCCAAGAAAATAATAATTCCTTCTCAGAACTAAGAAGAGATATTGTTTCATTGGTGATGAACTATAAAGTATAATGTAACCTAACAGCCATTTTTATTAACTAGTTCCGATCTAAAAGAAAGTAAATTTACGTGTAGTTAATAATCATGTCTATCTTTCTACACGCCGTATACAATTCATTCAAAGAATTTTAGTCAATGTTTAGTTTTTCCTTTATTATGTAAGAGCACAAGTAAAATCTTTCGTATTGTATCCGACGTTTAAATTTCCATTAAAAAGGCACTTAAAGATATCAACACTTTCTAATTTAATCCGTGTGAAAATATATATTTCCTTTCTATCTAATGTCCATAATTCGTTGATGTACCAAGCTACCAGCGGGAACCATTGACTAATCAACTGAACAATGGTGGGCATTACAGATTAGTGAGGTATTTCTTTAACAAAATTTGGACCCATGTTCTAAAGTACTATCGGCTACTTCTCATAATTTTCTCTTTTCATCGCTGCGTCATTTTTTGGTATCAATGCCAGGAACTTATCTGTGAATACACTATACGGTGCGATGGAGGAATTGTCGTTTAAATAATGTAAAAATGATAATAACACTGACATCTCATTTGTACAGATTTATTTACTAAAATTATACAAAAATTTCTTGAAATACGAAAGAGTAAATTTATTCAATAAATGTACTATTGACTTCAACCAAGGCCTCTAGACGAATTTGGAATCTCTTGCAAATCTTCTGAGTGGTAATAATCCTTGCTTTCAGTTCATCTTTGGTGTTACATGGAGTTTTGTTGGTCTCTCAATAATCTACGTCGCATACCTAATAATCAAGGGTTTGGAGTTTTTGGAATTTGTTTGCCAGATATAAGAGATGATGTGGTCGCAAAAATTATTCTGACAGCCATGACCCCGTTTACCTACTTGTTTGGCATGGTGCAGTGTCCTCTTGTCAGACATGGTATTCTCCAGGTGTCACTCTCTTAACCCAGACCAACACTACCTCCTGAAGGCCTCCCTATTAATACTGCTGCTCCTTGGAAAGATGAATGGACGGATAACAACGCCATCACTAGTGATCATATTGAACACCAGGATGTTGACTGCATATATTATCTTACTCTTTTCCAATTCTCTGCACTTTCCCCAAATTGACACCCAAACTCTCTCATATGTTCATATTGGAGCATACGACGCCAATTCTAAGCAGTACAGCATGCCTTATCCATATATATGGCGGAGTGAATTGCTTCATAGTGCTCACAGACGCTACACAACTGACACTACTGTGCAGTCAGTCAATCAGTAAAGTGCCATAGGTGATACACGCTTGGGCGATCAGGTCTCGAAAGAGACATGACTGACTGTGCAGAAGATTATCCCGCAGTAGGTTGCCATTGCTTTCTGCGGTAGCCTGGTTGCCGACCAAGGCTATAGAACCCAATCTGTCCTGTTATTTGACTCATAGGTAAAGGGAAAAGAAACCTTTTATATTATTATGTAGTAATTAGTGGGGGATCGGTTTCTTATTGTTATGAAGTAATAAACTGATTCCCCACTTTATGACCAATGTAAGCCTTAATCATTATTCCAACTATTATATTCAGTCAGTCAGGTGCCATACGTGATACACGCTTGGGCGATCATGTCTCGAAAGAGACATGACTGTGCAGAAGATTATCCCTTAGTAGGTTGCCATTGGTTTCTGCGGTAGACTGGTTGCCGACCAAGGTTATAGAACCCAATCTGTCCTGTTATTTAACCCATAACCGGAAGGAATAGACGGATTAATACCTTTCCCAAGAGTATTTGCGCGTAAGTGAAGGCAATACATTCAACTGGAATTCGAACTCGGCTCCCCGATTTCTCGTTCCGATGCACCACAACACACATTCTAACAATATTAAAAACAACGCGCATGAGTAAAAGTTATAAATACAAAATGTCAATAAGTTACCCAACACATCCTGTAAACTTAATATAATATTTCTCTTTTTATTATAGTCCTTTCGTTTCATCCGTGAAATGTAAACAACCTTCAACAGATATCACGCCGTGTTGTGTAAAAAAAAAATTCAGGCATTTTCCGGTTTGTGGCACATAACAGTCACGGCTAATAGTCCAACGATTGCATTGCCCCATTTGCTAACCAAATATTTGTGATGCGAGCAGAAAAATAAACCTTCCAGATTGCATTTATTCTAACCAATCGAAGTTTTCTATTTATGTTCCGTATTTTTATCATATTCCAATGGTTAAGCTTATTTCTACGCCCACTAAATAGTATTATCTATTTAAATTTACACGAACAACTGCATTTGTTTATTAACATCATGTTTCGTTTTGTGAAGTTATCAACTCTCGAGGAGTTTCTGTTAAGTATTCGCAACTAACGTGACACCTGTCACTTAAAGTAGTGTTCTTTCCTGGAAATGTCTCGTAAAAGTTGGTACTGGATATAACATCAAAATTAGTTGCACTTTTTTTTTACTTATTTTAACCTGGGTTCTTCGGTAAACACATTCTCGTTATTTCCGAACCACTTCATGATATACATAAATTAATAACTAATTTTAAGGCTAATAACACAAAACATAAAGGCATCTATTCTTATTTTATGAGATATTCTGAATAAAATATTAATTGCTTATATTCTAAATTTGATGAAAAAAAAAACAATCTTTGGTTTAATTCCATATTGACAACCAAGTTATCAGTTAATCAGTTAAGTGTCATACGTGATACAAGCATAGGTGATCATGTCTCTTTCGAGACATGATTGACAGTGCAGAATATATCCCCTCAGTAGGCTGCCATTACTTTCTGCAGTAGACTTGTTGCCAACCAAGACTATAGAAACAAACCTGCTAGTTAATGCATAGTCGAATTCAATTGGAATTCGAACTCGGCTCTCCGATTTTTCGTTCCAAGAAAATATCCACTCCATCACACAAAACTATCTTTTCTTTTTCTTTTATGTGCCATGTCCTTTCAGGACGTAGGCGATCATGGCTTTCCACATCTCCCTGTCCCTGGTGGCTTTTAGCACGCTTTCTTCTGTTGCACGATGCAACCCTCGTTCCGTCATCCACCTGATCAAGTCCTTCAAATGTTATCCACTGCTTTCCTCTATCTGTCCTGTGATTAACAGGTTCTCCCAGACCTCCTTCTTCATTGCATGTCATAGGAACTTAACTTGACTGTAATCATTCTTTTTTCAATAAGATTACGTTACAAAAAACAAATTAGATAAAACATAAGAACCAACGGTATTTAAAGAAAGCATATGGTAGACACCTAT
Source organism: Ascarosepion bandense (assembly GCA_037127315.1). Lineage (NCBI taxonomy): Eukaryota > Metazoa > Mollusca > Cephalopoda > Sepiida > Sepiidae > Ascarosepion > Ascarosepion bandense. The sequence continues at coordinate 2,368,756 of JBBBDQ010001492.1, forward strand.
GTGCAATGAAAATTTAGTCAACAGTTTTCATCATGGTAACCGTCTTTCCTCAGACAGAAGGTTCCATCTTAAAGTTTTATCTTCAAATGAGTCAGATCAGAAGCAAAATAGAGTATTGTTGACGAATTTGTTTTTTTTCAGCTTTGAAAACGTTCAAAAGAATTTACTAGGTCATGTGGTTAAGTAATTATTTTAACCCTAAAAAACATTTCTCACAAGCAAATGGCCACAAACCTATCACAAATCTAACCCTAATTCCATGGCAAATGTTAAGATGAACTATGTTCTTTAGTTATACACGTTCAGAGCTTAACAAGTAAAAGGTTACCTCCATTTAATATCAAATGGAATGTCAACTCAGACAGTTTCTTCTCAATAACCGCTATTTTGTCGAACATATTCTTACTCTATCCTACATAATTAAGAACTTCGTCCTCTTAAACGCATAAAATACATTTAGTAGTAACTTGTTAGGATGTTAGATTATGTAATTATTGAACATTAATTTAAAAAGTGAATATCTATCTATCTATCTATCTATCTATCTATCTATCTATCTATCTATCTATCTATCCCATTATTTACGCATATCTATCTATCTATCTATCTATCCCATTATTTACGCATGTCTATCTATCTATCTATCTATCTATCTATTTATCTATCTATCCCATTATTTACGCATATCTATCTATCTATCTATCTATCTATCTATCTATCTAGCTATCTATCTAGCTATCTAGCTATCTATCTATCCCATTATTTACACATATCTATCTATCTATCGAATCTATCTATCTATCTATCTATCTATCTATCTATCTATCTATCTATCTATCCCATTATTTACGCTATCTATCTATCTATCTATCTATCTATCTATCTATCTATCTATCTATCTATCTATCTCAATCTCTTTATATGTTTCAGTTTGACTTTCATTTATTTACATTGTTTGAACTGTTGTCATCATCCATATTGTAAAACTTACTAAGGTTCGGCTGTTGTTTTTCAGGCCTTCTCGTTCCATGAGCCATGCCTCTCCCGGATAAAGAACACATGACACAAAAGATTACATTGTTGGTTATATCCAGTTAATTGACCAAAAAGATGTGGATTCAATAGCTAGCTACAGCAGTGGTGAATATAGTAACTTGAAGATTTGAGGTAACGGGAGATAATTAATACATTCGGTTATGGCATGACTCATATAACGAAAACAACGTACCCCAGTGAAGTAAATGAAGGGTTCAGTTCAAAATTTTAATCACCTGAAGGAAGCTGGTGCGTACAACAGCCGAAGCGTAGTGAATATTGCAATGTAGATGAGGGCAACAGTCCGAATAATATAAATAATGTAAAATACTATCTCATCTCAGAGATAGACAAACATTGATCATTTATATCTATCTATCTATCTATCTATCTATCTATCTATCTATCTATCTATCTTGGAAAGTGTTGTCAATTTCTCGGTTAAATTTATTCTTAAAACATTTTGCCCTCAAATCAAATCAGTTTTATAATCATTTTTTGTGGGGGGAAAGTTACTTAGTCCGGCTGATATCTTTTCATTTCCAGTGTAGGAGGGTGAAAATTTCCTGCTTCTTGGCAAAAGAAAGGCATTTCTTGAATTTTGCATTGGGCAGCTATTAACAAGTAAGATGCTCAAAAGGCCCCTTTCTGTTCTGAAACTTTCTTCTTTACATGAAAAACAGACTTTTGTACGGCCTTTAGACATTTCATGTGATTTTCAAATGTGTTACTAAACCACATACTTTGACACAAAACTGACAAATGTCCGATATATTGTTGTGGATGACTGTCAGCATAATCTGCTTAACGCCTTGAGATCTTAGGTGAAAGTGGATATGAAAACCCGAACACAGCTGTTGCATGTATGTTATCTGAGACTGAGGAAATATTCTGCTTTCCATGAGCCAGTTTATGATTACTTGGCCAAGCCTCTGGCTATCGTTTACATTTCACACATATCGACTTACTGTCAATATTCCCCAGCCTTCAGCACTAATATAAACAATTTTAAGAATGCTTTTCATAAAATCCTAAAAACGTATTTCGGGCGTTTATCACGCAGTAACTTCGCATAAGATAAATGTTATAATTACCCAAGAATATAGCCAGGATTCTTACCCATTTTATGGAGGTCTTTATTAAAAGACCTATTAAACAACTGAAGAAGAATGATGAAAAGTGTAACAGAACAGTCACATGATGCTTAAGTTTTTTTCTGAAATTCAACTGAATTGAATTTCTCCAAATTAATTTAATGTAACACTTGTATGTAGGTAAACTTTCTGAGAGGAAGCAAACAAAATTGAATAACCTCTATTATATTTTATATCATTAATTTCACGCATTTGCTTTGTTTGTTTTTTCTTTTGTCGTAGGGTCAGTTAGGTAACATCTGTGAGAAAAAACGTCGCTATGACGAAATTCACTCCGCCAGAAATTGAGAAACGGCAAGCGGTTTTTCTTGCTATTCCAATACTACAATTTCGAGAGTTTAGGTGTCAATCTGAGAATTCGGAAACCCGCTGGATAAGTCAAATGTTGATTACGTAGGTGCTTAGAATGCTTACTAATGTTGGCGATCTTATCCCTCCATTCTTTTTCCGACAGGACCTCAGACAGCAGGGAGTCCTACATTAAATGCCTTGGCAACAGGATTCTACACTATGCCACATATTTTACTGAATAAATTTGATCTTTATTTTATATATATATATATATATATATATAATGTGCTCAGTTGAGAGTAGAGCTTAATACTATCATTTTTATAACGGACACACACACACAGACACACACACAGAGGCACACACACACATATATATAGATATAGTGTATTGTAAACATCGAAAATATTTTTCGTTAAAATTTAATTAATCAAAAATAACTCATTCACATAAAATAATCCTCTCCAAAATGTAAATAGTATCCATGTTTAATCCACAAAATAAAAAAAACGAATATTATATTAATAAAATACAATAAACCCATACAACACTAAAAAGTCACTCTATTTCATCCACTCATAGATAGTATTAAAATAAAAAGCGTCTACCCTTTTTTAAAAAAGCTAACATCCGTATGTAAGAATTACCTAGACATAACTAAAAGTGACCTGTCCAAAACTAAACTACCCCACCCCCTCTCCTAACCCAAAGCTGTATCTCTACGGCTACAAACTGCCGACAGACCGACTTAGACATACTAAATACCCATCCCACACATCACTTACATATCACATTCCCAAGAATGAATCGTTTTCACCATTTATTTTTCATTTCCACTAATCATCAGAAGAAGGGCACTTGTGCACTGAAACATGAGAATTTTTGTGTAGTGATACTATGCTTTTATAAACCATTGTAACAACCATTACAATACACTATATATATATATATATATATATATATATATATATATATAGCACATTCTCTCAGTCTATATGTCTGAAACTCTTCTGACACGAGACACTTCTACATACACCCATTATACTTTTTTGGGGTATGATTAGAAATCTGCTCTTCATTTGATGTTTGAACATCCAGCATTGAAATTTGTGTCTGGCTGAGGAGGAAATATTTAAAAATTAAAATTTATAAAATAACTGAAAAAAATGATCTTTGAATATTTTAATTTATATTAACACAAAACTTTATAAATTTGAGATATTTTTGTTTTCAATTTAGTTTGAATTATCTATAAAATTTGTGAATTGAGGAAATCAATTGTGTTTCTTAAAAACGCCAAGGAATCCCATTTAAAGTGAGAGAATTTCTTGACATGAGGCTTTGAAATTGCACAAAATTTGTGATTTGAAAAACTTAAATCTATTGAAGTTCTACGGAGTTTGTTATTTGAAGACCTCAATTTGTAGCCTGAATTGGAATTTGGTCTTTGATTTGGGCCGAATCGAGAGCGGCTTTGATGCTAACTTACCCACCCGCTCACGCTCACACGCACGCTTACGTACGTACGTGTGTGTGCGTATGTGTGTGTTGTGTGTGTGCTCGTGCGTATATTAATCTATTGATCCAATGTTTACGTGTCTGGAAAATGAGTTTCGAATGCAATAATTCATGCAATAAAATTTATCGTAAAATCAGTGAAGCGTCTTGCTACGGAACATTAGAAAATAACTCATTTCTCGTGTCAACATTTCGGTTACTACCGATTTTCATGCACCTTTCTACTCAGCATGAAAAGAGGTAAAGCTACTTCATGAAGAGTTAAGATAGTATTAGACTCTCGACGCTTACGTTAGATTAATTTCCATTCATTGTTTTTAAAACTTCTATTGTCTAGTTCATTATAAAGAGCGTCTCTATACATTGCTGATTAACTTTGATGAGATTTCAGTCGATATCTTTATAACATGGAGTCAGATATGTACATCATAATTATGTTTTACATATTTCTTTGTCATAAACACGATAGCATACGATATTGGTCTTCCGTTGTCATCCGTCTGTCTTGGAAGACGAAGGTTTGCTTCAGATCACAACGCACCTCAGCGTTGCCAGGGGAATTCATGAGTAAAAGTAAACCAAAAATGTTTTCTGTCGGTAAAGCTGCCGGAGATGCAAGAATGTGTCATACTACTCTATTCAAAAGCCTGAAGCACTGAGATTTGGATTCCAAGCTTTAATTGTAGATTACAAACCACCCAAGACAAGCAGCCCAGTCTAAATTGCTATTTAACCCGTAACTGGAGGAAGAAGAAATGATTTTTTTTCTAAAAATTGTGTGACATGAAAATCTAATATTACCTTGCCAATTCGATACAACGTTTTGGGAATCTTTTATGCTTTCAGGTGTCCCTTTTTATATCTAATGCTTATAATCCGTCATGGTTGCATATATTTCTTATGCAATCGATATTAGATAATACACTGTAACATATATGCCTTGATATATATGGGCGCTTGTCCGGGTAGTTAGAACGTTCGATTTCTGAGCATGAAGCTCGTGTTCGAATCGCACAATATTTGACTTCTCAGGAAGATAATTTATGTTATGGATTGCGATAGGGCGAACTCAGGGGTTGCCCCAAGATTTTGGAGTGAAACTGAGGGGACGGATCCCTGTTGAAGACATCGTGGCCGAGGGTTTTAGGACCGAAGGCTTTGTTCAGATTGTTGTTAACGCAGGATAACGCACTCTCAGTCAGAAACTGTAAATAAGGTCCGCCCAGTATAAACCGCAGTAGATGTTGAGCAAACCTCAGTGTGCCCGATCAAGTCATGGGGATTAACTAGCCGTCCATGTAGATTGGCATATGTCTTCATGATTTTATAAAATATTGATGTTTTATGTTGAACTAGTAGTATAGCCTGTCGTTGCTCGGGTGTAATGAAAGATTTTAAACTATTCCATGGTCCTGGAGTTCCGATTGTTTGGACGGTGGCACGAAAGACAAAAAAACAATAGTTGCTTACAGTTAAAGCGAAACCGTAGACTGAAAGAAAAATGAATGGATGTAAGTTAAATTTGATTTCCTGTTATCGATATCAAATAAATGTTTTCCGTCAAAAACTGAATTCTGAAGGCTAAATAAGTCCTCTGAGTAAATGGTATCATGGCTGAGACTAAGAACTACAATTATACCTACTTATAACCAAACCCGAAGCAAAAACTAAAATAAAAGGGCTGAAAAAATACAGACATACAGGGAGATAAACAGACACACACACAGAAATCTTGCCTTATATATATATATATATATATATATATATATATATATGTATATATATTATCGATTTTCTGCACTATTGTAAGAACTGCAGCCTTGAAACTTCTGAACATCGTTTCTTATGTCTTTGTCTATGAGTGTATCAAATTTGATTAAAATCGGACCACTCTTTCTATAACCTTCTATAACTCCTTAGATTATCGATTTTCGATATTTATTGAGGGTACCTCGACACAAAACCTAGCTAAGCACACTCGCAGACGCTTATAGTACAACTGTGTAAATTTTCAAGAAAATCGGTTCAGCCGTTTCGGAGTCTATAGGCAACGGACACACACACACATATACACACACAAAGTTCCATTTATAAATAAGTTTAGATTTCTCTGGAAATTATGAAGAAAGCCTCTGACATAGATGATAATGTTATGTCATCAGGTACATATCATTGATCGGTGAAGAGGAAATATGACACTCCTTTATTTGACATGAGTTATTTCTCTGTTTTATTAAATCCTATTCAGAGAAGGCATTCTAATGATTAGATTTTATACTGATTGATTTGTTTTTGTTTTTTACTGTTTATTGAAATTTTGCGAGTTTTTTAAAGCTAAAGAAATTTTTAGATTTTAAAGTTGTTGGATATAATAATTTACTCATACAAATTCTACTGTTTAACCCTTAGCAGTGGAGAATTTATACACCCATGGCTCTCCCAAGTAAGTAACGATAACGAATGTTAGTGCTACCCGTAATCTGAGTACAAACGTAGCAGAAAATGATCTGGTGAGTTGTACGGTTTGGGTAGAATGCTACCCTAAGCAGTAGCCCACATTGTACTAAGTAGAGGAATTGGTAAAAATACCGATGTCAGTGCAAACGAGGATTATCGGGCTGAGCAATTGTTGACTTTAGTTCGTGTGTACGTGCTCGGGTTTCTCACATGAATCTGACCTTGTATCACATCTTGTCATCGGGGAGAGGCGAGTAAATACCCCCTTGGACTTGTTCTGCTCGTACTGTTATCACCTCCCAATTCTCTCTCTCTCTCTCTCTCTCTGCGAACAGATGCCAGCTGGAAAAATATTGAGATGTGCCCGATCCGCGGCCGTACCCAAACATTGCACACGAAAGTGGTAATATCGATAGTTGCAGGGTCCAGGTATGCATGTACGCGCTCGGGCTCCCAACATAATCCAACCTTGTGTCACATTCCGTTATGTGGTTTTGACGAGTAAATACATGGTACTTGGACTTTAATTGTACTAGCAACATTGCAAGTACAATTACAGTGCAAGTACTAAGCATTATCTCAAGTCCTAGAAGGACATACCCTCAGCGTGTACCTCTCCTTAGGAGAGAGGCTGAATATATTAGCTGATATCTGGGGCGTCCTAAAAGTGAGGGAAGAATTAAGGAAACTTGAGAATCTTCCCACTGAACTACCAGAAAACCTGCATTAAAGTAGACCTGCATGTCACATTTCGTTGTGTCGTGGGTGCAAGTCTAAATACAATGATACTTAGATAAAAAAAAACGACTGTATAGCACATGATATATCGAAGCGTTCTCCCATCTTGATTTAGGTTCAACCTTCTTTAACTTTGCTCATCGAACGAGCTCCAAAGGATCATTTTTTTTTCAGTTCATTCTTTGAAAGAAACTTACGTAAAGAGAAAAACAATAATAGCATAACTGCTATGATTTCAGTTTTTCATATATACTGCCTATATTATAATCTAGTGTCCCATGATAGATATGTCGTAAACTGAATGATGTGTGCCACTTATTAAAAATTCTGGCTGCATTGTCATTCAGAATAGAAGTAAATGAATTATAGACAAGATCTGTTAATTGGAACGATTTCTCTTAACTTTTAATAACCTAAGCTTGAGATTATAATTATTCTGATAGAAATTATACAAACCTAACCGGGTGGGAATAAGCCATTCAAGTACCAAAATACCTGATTATTTTAAAATTCTTTAGTAATGGAGAGAGTTAAATATGCAAGTTATATTTTGTTGCCAATATACAGAAGAACAAAAAATACAACGAATGTGCAGCGATTGTAGCCTTGTATGTATCTTCTAGTATGTCACGCGTTGGTATTTTTATGTGTGGCATGCGAAGAAGACAAATACATTGGTTACGGATTCACCAGATAAAAAAAAGTTGAGCTTGATCAAAAATGATGAGGCACTGATTTATTTTGAAAATTATTTAATATTTCTACGAGATTTATACGCACTATTTCTCTCAAAAAGCAGGGACAGGTTTAGGTGTTTATTCTTTTAATCTGTATTATTCTCCAGTAATAACAACGGTAAGTATTTTTAATTAAATGTAATTTGCATGTTTAGAAAATTCTTCAGTTCTTAAGTTACTGGTGCCTTTGCAACAGGTGTTTACTCATGCAGCCAGATTGGCAACTGGGTGTCACCCATTCACAGTTAGATCAACCAAATGCAGACGACAATTCTACTCCCGCAGCTTCTTTTCTCGCACTTCTCGCCTGTGGAACTCGCTTCCATATTCTTGCTTTCCTGACGGCTACAACCTCCAGAAATTTAAATGCAATGTCAATACTCATCTCTTAACCACTTGACTCTAGTTCTTTCACCACCCCGTATATCCTTTCCTTGCTCTCCACCTTTGAAACTGTCATCACACCTATATTCCCATTCTTCACTTGCTCCTTTCTAGCTGGTTTGTCTTTCGCTTCACTCTATTCTACTTAATCTTCTTACTCTTATGTAGCCCCCTGCACATCAGTGGCGTTACCGCCTTGCTCGGGGTGATACAATTAAAAAAAAAAGGAAAGACACACACACACACACACACACACACACATAAACACGCACAATAAATATAACACAACACAAATTAATCTCTTCTACTTGAAACACACGCACACGCACACGCACACACGATTACGAATAAACATTATTCTCTGATGCTTGCGTAGACAAATAGAATTCTCTCAAACGTTTTAAGAATATATAATTATTTGTGATTATAATGTACGTGATACATGATTGTGTAATGAAAATGAATCAATGCAAGATTGAAAATACTGGAATTACTGTTTTTTTTCTGCTTTCTCTCAATCTCTGACAAAGCATTCTTCTTCTTCTATGTGCCCTGTCCCTTCAGGACGTAGGCGATCATGGATCTCCACGTCTCCCTATCCCTTGTGGCTCTTAGTATGTTTGCTCCTGTTGCTCCTGGCAACCCCCGTTCCGTCATCCACCTGATCAGACTCTGCAGATATGTTATCCGCTGCCTTCCTCTGTCTCTCCTTCCTTCTATCTGACCAGTCAGTATCAGGTTCTCCAGGCTCTCCTTCCTCATTGCATGTCCCAGGAACTTCAGTTGTCTCTTCCTGATGCTCAGCATCAATTTCCTTTTTGTTGCCATTCTTTCTAACACCTCGTCGTTGCTTGTATGCTCAGTCCACGATATCCGTAGCATCCTTCTGTAGAACCACATTTCGGCCGCTTCCAGTTTTTTCCTCATTTTCAACAAAAGTGAAATATGCACAATTGATAGACGTTTTCTATGTGTTTTTTACAATATGATCTGTTATTTTTCTATCCATATTTAATTTACATTTGATCGTTTACTCAATCATGTTAAGACACAAAAGTGGGATATATATATATATATATTTTTATTCTCAAGTTCAAATCGTGAGCGCTTAAGTGCATGGAAATTATTAGGGTTTCGGTTTTACACGCGGACGATCGTATAACTGAAGAGTTAAACATTTTCCCCTGTTTTAAATCTTGCTTCGTAAAAATAAATTAAACACTGTACGTTTAATAAGTAAATAAAATCGATGAGTTATATTATATAAAAGTGTGGTGGCTAACATTTCTGAATTAAAGTCAATAACATAAAGAATTTTTAATATTATCGAATAATTTTATCGGAACAATAATCTGCATATTTCTTCAAAATACTCAACACTATTAAGAATCGAGATTTGAACCCAAATATCAAAATTGTACTCTATTTAATGATGTTAGTATAAGATTAGAATTAATTCCACGTATTTCCTCTATTTTTCTGTCTGTAATTCAGGTTCGTTCGGATAAGCGTTCTTATATTTGTTGAGACGACTGAAATACTTCTGGATATAAAGTCTCTGACTTTCCTCCGCCAAAAATATGAAGACCTGCTCTTCTGGTTAAATATATTGTAAATTTCTTTCCAGTATCAGTGAAAGAGGGAACTGGGAAATGTATGTCTATTTAAAGTTCGGCGCATCCCGTCTGTTGATCAATCGATTGCTCTTCATTACAGTACACTATTTAGCTAAGCTAAATATATATATTATGCTCTAATTACGATTGAGCTCGCTAGAGAGGAACATTTTTAAAATAGTTACTACGTCTGAGATTAACGCGTTACTCTTTATTAATTAATTGAGCTCACCCGGTGACTAGTGTGTGTAAACACCACATATATATAACACGCTAAAATTTTCCCTTCTTCGTTTCTTGTCTTTGGCTTAGTCGACTTACGATCCCGGCTGGAAGCAAGTGGATGCCTCACTACACTGATGAGCTGCGAAACAGGCTTGTATATATATATATATATATATATATATGTGTGTGTGTGTGTGTGTGTGTGTGTGTGTTTGTGTTTGAAATGAAATCAAATAGAGTTCAAATAGAGTTCAAATATTTCAGAGAGAATGTTAGGATCAAAACAAATAATTTATAAATTTGAAAAATTTAATTTTTATTTAAGTTTCACCATATAATAAACTACAGATAAACAAAAAAACATTTTTATTTTTGTGTTGTTTGATTTCATTAATTAAGCAGGTTTCACGAGCATTTAACTAGTTAAACAACGTTAGTGTAAGTTTTGGTGTTCTAAACTCGCAGAGCGTCGATGCGCCCTCTCGAAGCTAAATTATCTTATTCCAAGCCCGACTGAAAAGAAACGCAAATATTGCTTTATATATGTAAGCGTATCACAATTCTAGTTTGTCTGTGTGAGATTCGAACTATAATGCATAATGATATGTATGTGGGTTGTAGTAGGGAATTGGTATCATTTCCATTCGGGGATGTTTTTACGTAAATAGCAGGTAGATAACACCGAAATTTGCGAAATTCTGTGTCGAGTAAGACAAGGTTAAAATTTAATTGTAATGTTCGCTCTCTTTCTACCACACTTTACATGTATGCGATGATTAAATGTATCAAATCTAATAGCGAAGTTTTTATTAAAAGAGATTATCGAACTAAAAAAAAAAACTAAGTTAAGAACTAGAAGCAAAGAAAAAGCATTTAATAATTTTTGTCATCGGGAAAATATAACCTAAAGCGAGAATTATTGAACTAACCAATTTTGACCAGTGTTCAGATTATTCAGCAGGCTGGAATTGAGGGAATCAAAAGGTCAAAACAAGTAGAAAGCTTTGAAAATTGGGATCTGTCAAGAAATCTTGTAGTGAAATTTCTTTTCCGTAAAGAAAATATTCTAAAGCTTTAAAATTAGGCCAAGTAATAGTATATGCGTTGTGGTGCAGTGGATATCGGCTCGGAACGAGAAATCAGAGAACTGAGTTCGAATTCCAGTTGAATTCCTTGCATTTATTTACGCACAAATACCCTTGGTAAAGGCATTAATCTATCTATTTCCTCTATCTATGGGTTAAATAACAGGAGAGATTGTCTCGCAGCCAGTCTACTGTAGAAATGCGGATAATTTTCTGCCCAGTCAATCATGCATCTTTTGAGACATGATCGCCCAAGCGTGTATTACGTATGGCATTTAACTGACTGAATACTCTAAAGTTAAATTATCAGAAGTAATTTTCACGAATAAAGTCGGATACAAATCGATGGACGTGATAGCTGCCCAAATGATAGATTTTATTTGAGGCAGATGTGCCTGCTGCTAAAACAGGCAACAAGAAAGCTGAAATATAGGCTGAAATTCTCGACCAAAACTCTTATTGTATCATTCAAAGTTAATGAAGATGTTAAACTGAACAGGGCAATTTCGTCGTCAAGACATTCTTTCAATTGTATAAGACTCGACTTCTTAGTTTCCGAGTGAACTGTATACTTATGCACGACAACAGTCCCTCACGTGCATTTTTGGTTACCTATGAAGTTTTGGAGAGTAAAAGTTTTACAGGCTTGAAGATAGAATTTCCACCATCAAGTATCGTTCTGAATCCGATAAAAAATCTATGGTCTTTTGTGAAGATAACATTTTATAAATGTGGCAAACAATATGAGAGGAAAAGCCATCAAAACTACCTTTTTAGATATTGAAAATGGTGAAGTAAAACACTTGAGGAAATAAATAGATAATAGATTGCTGGATGTTATAGAGAAGATGACTTAATATATTACGATGGAAACGCTTTAAAAACATATATATGTTTGTTATTTGTTCAATTATAAGACTTTAGCAATTTTTGATTATTTTATTGCTTTGTTATTGAAATATAAAAATAATTATCTGGTTTTACGTAATACCTCCAGACTAAATTTATTTTTTTAATAAATCCAATAATCATCATAGAAAATGTTGGAAGTATGTAAGAAAATTTACCTCGCAGTTTGTTTTGAGGTCTAAATGAAATGTTGAAAATGTGATAAAAAAAACTAGCAGTAAAGCCCAGCGTTGCTCGGGTGTAATGAAAGCTTTAAAACTAATTCATGGTCCTGGAGCTCAGACTCAGCCTAAAGAATATTTGTGTGAAGTTTGGTGAGAATCGGATAAGAATTGTGGATTTGTGTAAATGACATACAGACAAACAAACACACACGCAAACATCTTGCCTTTTATATATATATATATTATCAATTTTCTGAACTATTCTAAGAACTGCAACCTTGAAACTTCAGAATATAGTTTCTTATGTCTTTGTCTGTGAGTGTATCAAATTCAAATTTGCTTAAAATCGGACCACTCCTTCTATAACCCAATTTTTTTGATTATCGATTTTCGATATTTATCGGGGGTACCTCGACACAAAATCTAGCTAAGAACATTCGCAGACGCTTACAGTACAACTGTGTAAATTTTCAAGAAAATCGGTTCAGCCGTTGTCAGAATCTATAGGTAACGGACACTCACAGACACCCACACAAAGTTCCATTTCTAAATAAGTTTAGATGTTCAAGGTCAATTCGAATTATTGAAGTTTATGTAATTTACATAATAACTTCGGACATGATATGTATATAATTTAGTTTATCAGATTCAAGGTAAGCAAACTATGTCAAGTTTGTAAAGGAAACGAACACTGGGAAGGGAAATTTGATTCTTTTGTTTCTCTCCAATAGTTTTGTTGGAAGAGAAACTCGTTTAATATTTTCGAAATAATGCAAAATAAAATAAGTGTAAATATATATAGAATTAAAAAGGTAGAATTTATAAAGTTCAATTTCCTGAGTTTTTTTCTGCCTGCGTTGCAGTGCGTGGTATGCAAAAGAAATAATCAGTCACATTTTCCTCAAAATAATTAAAAACAACATCACATAAAAGAATAAACACGTGTCGATTTGCTTTGTATTTCTTTTCTTTCTGAATTTGTTGGACAAATTACCTCGCGGCTGGTCCTGCATTTGAACAAGTGAACATATCATTTGCGTTTGCCTTGAGCGAAATGATCCAGAAAACATGAAATCGAAAGCTTAAGACCGGCGACTTTATGAAAGTGTACATCATGACATGTTAGGAATCCGATTTTGGTTTAGTTCTCTCGGTTTTCTGAGAAAAAGAATTTGAAGAGAAGATCCTATTTGCTTCGAACAATGACAGAACAAATGAAAGAAAAAAGATTGTTTGAAGCCGAGAAAATAGAAAAGATTAAATAGAAACGAGTGAAGAACTCAGAGAAGAAATTTAATTCCGGTTAAATGAATGAAAGGTCACAAAAAGAGAAGAAAAAATCAAACATCACATAATATAAACAAAACTAAAAGAATAAATATAACGCGTTTAAATAATGAGAAAAATATATATGAAAACTAAACAGAATCTGGCTAGAGAAAATAAAGAAAGAATTGCGGAAACAGTCTACTGAAAATAAAGGAAATGTTTGATGATGTAAGATGTGAAAATTGGGAAGGAAGAGACAAACTATAACAGTCTCATATACATATATGAAGACGAAAATCAACATAAAAATAAGAGAGAAATCAAAATAATATTAAATGAAAAACTGAAGCCTATAAAATAGTAACCGCATACAAATGATAAAATATATACAAAAGAAAAAAAGAAATTCAATAAATATAATGTTTTAGAATAAAAACAAAGGAATTAAAAACAAAAAGTAATACAAAACCGACGGAAAAAATAAAATAATTATTGTTTTTTATAGAGCCGATATTCATATTTATTCTCATATATTAAGGAGTTTTTACTGGCAATTCAGAATATTTCCTGAGGGGAAAATGTAAGGTTGAATTCAAATTATTGTAATGTCGAGTGGGAACAAACAGATTGCATGCGGAAAGGGAAATATTTTAGTGAATACACAAAAATAAAATGTGGTGTAAGACAAAGATGAGTTTTCTCACGGCATTTATTTCACCTATTAAACGAGACCATCCTAAAATACTAGAATACCTGCAGCGATATAATATCAGCATAAAATTTATATTGCAACATAGTGGGATGACATAATTTTGATAGTAAATTCAGAAAGGAAATAAAATACTTCTAGAAAAAGGTTTGAAATTAATTCATAATTATATTTGAAAAGGACAAAACAACATGCATTGTTCTCTTTAAAAATAACAAACAAACAAGCAAAAATAAAGCGTGTGTGTTATGTATTAAAGACATCTAAACCATCTATATAAAAACATATTTTATATGAAGTAAAAAAAAAATCAAATACTTTGGAAGTGTTTCGACAGAGGACGGAAAATGCGACACGGAGATCTAAAGACGCATTGGAATGGCCAAAAACGCATTTCAGAAGCTAACCAGAGTACTGAAAGACAGGAAAATCTTATTAGAAACAAAGAAAAGAGTGCTGTATTGCTATGTGAAATCTGTCCTTCTGTATGGAAGTGTTATGGGAAACACACCTATTCTTCAGATAATGGACTCTCCCTCCTATTAGTAATTAGAGTTTACAGGAAGTACTTGAGAAGTTCATGGGAGTTCTTTAGATTTCAACTAGAGTTCAGTAGAACTACTAGGCAGTTGATACTAGTCAGCAATTAGCCGAAAACTAAGGAGTCAGCTTTCAGTGGAAGATTACCAAGTTCATAACATTTTGGGTACGTTAAGTCGATTAGCAGCCGACATAGCACGATTATAACCTTCAGTGTGAAAACTACTCCACAACAGGAAGTGAATGTTTGACGATCTCATCAAAGATGAAGAAGTTGTTTGAGGCAGAAGAAATGTGGTTTTTGCAGAAGGATGCTGAGGATACCATGGACAGAGCATGTGAGCAACGATGAGGTGTTGGAAAGGATGCAAAAAAAAAAACTGATAATAAATATCAGGAAGGGAGAAATGAGGTTCCTGGGACACATAATGAGGAATGAGAGACTAGGGAATTTCATACTCACAGGTCGGATAAATGGAAGCAGAGACAGGAGAAAGCAGCGCGAGACGTACTTGTCACGTCTGAGCAAATGGTTGACGGAGAGGGGCTTGGAAGAGATAGCAAGAGGTAAATTACTGAGAGGGAAAAGAGACATAGCCAAGAGGAAGTCCATGATCGCCTACATCCTGAAGAGACACGGCACATAAAGAAGAAGAAGAAGAAGAAGAAGAAGAAGTATTCAAAGATGGCGTTAAATGCAACATAGAATTCAGAAGAAGATCTGTTTAAATATCTTAGATAGATAATGAAGAATGAACTCATACAGAACTTAACACACACTTGAATGCAAGAAAGAACAGGTGCAAAAGAATCTACTTAAGGAAATTGTGTGGATGGATAAAAACATGTAATCTTCAAATTCTATTTCAAGAGGAAGTTGTAGAAATACTTGATCGAAAACGTCTTTAAACAAAGTATACATTGAAAGATAATACATTTGTTTAAACATATTTTTTATATAATGTCGTTGTTAATGTTGTTTAAAAAAGATTATCGCATTAGGATGACGTCTCCTATTTCAATGCACATGAAAGAAAAAACGATTTCAAATTTTTATTTTTGGACTTTCCAAATTCGTGTCGCTAAAAAAATTGACACAACGCACTATTTCCATCTGTATGTGTAAAACTCGATTAGATAATCTTGGTTTGTGTAGACATTTTTGATCTTCATCGAGAAAATTGCTGTCCTGTTATGTATTCTTATAATGTTTTGTAATAATTATACTTGGGTTTCGGGAATTTGTATATCTACAATAGGTTTTGCGTGCAGATACTTTTCCATCCACGTACACGTGTGGGTGCGTGTGCGTGTGCGTGAGTTTTCGTTTACTAGAGAACGCCGAATGTTGTCATCTCGATCTAATTCCCAGTATTAAACAATAATCAAAATTCCTTTTGAAACTCTTGTTAGTTCGCCGTGAGCCTTTCCAATATATATATATATATATATATATATATATATATATAACTACGAAATCACTACAAACATTCTCAAATGACTATAACAGATAACAGAAGCGATTGGTTATCCCAATGGCTTTCCATACTTAGTTCTTCTCGTCCCCACTCTCGCGTGGTCATGTGTGATGTTACAAGCCGTAGTGAGATTTTCGCTTCCAGCACGCACGCACGCACGTGTTCGCCAATCTTACATTCAAACAAAATAGACGACTACTACTATCGTTCGCACATGAACTGATTAATACACCCAATACAATTTTCATCTTTGATAATTGCTGATGTAAGCCGAAAGTTCAGAAAAGGATTACATACGGACATGTATCAATGTTGTGATTATATTTTTTCTTTCAATGATAATGCTATTAAGCTTATCAGACGATATGAAAAAATTTCCATAAGTCGACAAAACATTTCTATATTATTTAATGAAAAATGCATCAATATATATATATATATATATATATATATATGTGTGTGTGTGTGTGTGTGTATGTGTGTGTGTGTGTGTATGTGTGTGTGTGTATTTTCATAGGGATATTTACGCTTATATAAGTAGGTACGTCTCTTCATTTGTGTGTATTTTTGTTGCTTTTACCGTGATATTGAATAGAGTTTATATATTCTTATCCCTTACATTGTGGTTAACAAGTCTCAAAGCGATACTATTTCCTTCCAGACTCCAATATTAAGATTCATAGACTCCCAAGAGAACTTTTTTTGCCATCTGTTTCCTGTTATAGAACAAGCTTGTTTAAATAGATCTGCTCTGAAAATGAATGCCATAGCAACTGTTCTGAAGTCTCTCAGCATTTATCTTAGGATAAATAGATTCTTTTTTTGCAATAAAATTGTGATATTTTATTTCTGTACATTTATTTTTAAACAATCTATTTCTAAGCAAATAATTTAAACTACGCGCTCCTTATTTTTTTATAATGTAAGACTTAAAATGTTTTAGATATACCGCTTTTTTACATCATTCTCTGTCCAGCTTTATCACAGTTTGGAGGGTTTGTCTCGATGTTTCCCCCAAAATAGGAGCTATCAATATTTTTTATAGACCTAAGGAAGAATTCCAGAAGTTGAGTAAGATATTAAGAAACAGGTCAATTTCGCTAGAAACAAAGAAGAGGGTACTGGATTGCTATGTGTTGTCAGGTCTTCAATGTGGCAGTGAATGCTGAACAATATCATCAAAGATGAAGGAAAAACTTGAAGTAACTGAAATGTGATTCTACAGAAGAATGTTGCGAATTTCATAGATCAAGCATGTGAACAATGATGATGTCTTAGAAATGATGAAAACTAAAAGGAAAATAATACTGAGCATCAGGAAGAGATAGCTGAAGTTCCTAGGACATGCAATGAGGAAGGAGGGCTTGGAGAACAGGCCAGATAGAGAGAGAAAGAGAAAGGGGAAAGCAACGGCTATCATTTTTGAAGGATCTAATCAGATGGTTGATGAAACAAGGGTTGCATGGTGTAACAGAAGGCGTGCTAAGAGCCAGCAGGGATAGGGAGACGTGGAAGGCCATGATCGCCTACATCCTGAAAAGACAAGGCACATAGAAGAATATATATGCCAACTGTTTCTAAGAAATTATGATGTGGGTATGAAATGGGGGATCAATTCTATATTATAATCAACATAGAAATTGTTCCCTCAGTTTGTGGCCATATTAGTTTCTGTACATTTATATTCTAGATTTATGGGCTTGAGATAGTGGATGACAGAACGGGGGTTGCATGGTGTAACAAGAGAAACCGTGCTAAGAGCCACCAGTGATAGGGAGACATGGAAAGCCACGATCGCATACGTCCTGAAGGAACAGGGCACATAGAAGAAGAAGAATTTCAAAGGGTGTCGTGTTACATGAAATATCGAACAACAAAACATGTAATAAAAGAGAAAAGTATCCTGGTTTCTGGCTCGGAAATTATGATAAGCCTACTGAAATCACATTGTGTCTATGGTTATATAAACCGTACTATCGATTATTTCATAGCTATGTAAGCATCAAAAGTTGGTGGAAATCAATTGATTCTATTACGAGATATCTTTTCCGAACGAGTTTTGACGTAAGAGATTCAACGTTCGTATCGCATATACATTTTTCAGAAATTGTTTTGAGCCAAGAAAACATTTACCACCACTTCATCGAAAATTAAAAATGTATACTTGCATATATTTATGAAATTCTAGTTATTAAATATATTTCTTTACATTGTTCGGACTGTTGTTTTCATATTTATTGTCATATTTCGGCCGTTGTATGCTCCGACCTTCTTCAGGTGCCTAGAATTTTTTTCAATCACTGGGTTAGAGTGTTCTCGTTCTATGAGTCATGCCGCTTCCGTCTGTTTCATTTCTCTCCAAGTAATATTTACAAATCCTATTCCAATACATAAAAATGATTAAGTAATTAAGGTACATATTAATATTTGAGAAGAATTTGGAATAAAGTTATGTTAAAGTAACTTTTTATTTTATATAGACACATAATTTCTTAATATTTTTAGAAAATTAAACTTGTGCTAACCCTTGTTTACACATTATTGAAAACTGAAAAGTTGGTATTGTCAGGTTAAGCTTGAATTTAAAATTATTTACCTAAAAAAACACCATCGATTTGAATAGAACTTTCAATATTTAGTCATGAAGTTATTAATAAAATTTTTACATCAAAGAAAAAATATTTTGAATTTATTTCGAAGTAAGTTAAACCCTTGTTGATTTTATTTTATCAATCACTCTGATTATTATTTATATTGGAAAAAGTTTAACACTGTTCAGACTATTGTACTCATCGTTATCGTCACTTTTACGACGTTTCGGTCTATGCACGTTCCGGCCTTCTTCAGATGCTAGGAATTTCGAGCCGGACCATTTTACTATCACTGAGGTATATCATTCTCATTCCATGTGCGATGCTACTTCTGGTCGCCATGTACTTATTTTAACTTATTTGTTCACGACTGCTGTAGCCTGGTTCTGAACTTAGTACTTTTTGGGTCAAGTCACTGGAACTAATAAAAGGTCTATATGTACTAGATCATGTGTCCTTCAGGTTCAAAATTCATAGTATATCAAGAAGGCCGGATTGTACAACGGCCGAAACGTTGTAAACGTGGCAATAACGATGAAGAACAATAGTACGAACAATGTAGTGTAAATACTACCTCATCTCGGAAGTATAGAGAAAGATTAGAAAATGAATTTGATTTTTCTTCCGAAATTAATCTGCTGTGTACGAAACAATATTAAGAACGTTACCGTTTAATTTTAAATATAAAGTAAATTACTGATTTTTAAAGATGTTCAGATTTTCTATGTTAAATATATATTTTTAATTTTAATGTATATATAGTGATGCTAATTTTGAAGATTAAATTAAAAGTTACATTTCAGAAGAGAGTTTAAAAAATATTTTTCATAAAAATACTGGAATCTAATTTTATGAAACGTAAGCTTTAAGAAAATACTAAACAGCATTACATTAAAATAAAAATATAATTACACTTTGTGAAATCAGCATATAAGGAAGTTGCTTTCTTACAGAGAACATTATGAAAAAAATAACAGAACAAAATATTTAACAAATTGTGAAGAAGATTGCTTGATAATTAAGTCATGAAAAACAATTATGATAGACTAGCAGTATAGCCTGGCGTTGCTCGGGTATAATGAAAGCTTTAAAACTAATCCATGGTCCTGGATCTCAGACTCTTTGGACGTTGGCACGAAAGACTAAAAAGCAATAGTTGTTTCCAGTTAAAGCGAAACCGTAGACTGAATGTATCTAAGTCAAATTTTGAATTCCTGGTATCGATATGAATTGAGTTTTTTCGTCGCAAACTGAATTTTGAAGGCTAAATAAGTTCTCTGAGTAAATGGTATCATGGTTGTGACTAAAAACTACAATTAAACCTACTTAGAGCCAAACCCGAAGCAAAAACTAAAATAAGAGTTGAAATAAATACAGACATACAGGCAGATAAACGGACACGCACACAAACATTTTGCCTTTTATATCTATATATTACCGATTTTCTGCACTATTGTAGGAACTGCAACCTTGAAACTTCTGAATATCGTTTCTTAAGTGTTTGTCTATGAGTGTATCAAATTTGATTAACATCGGACCACTCCTTCTATAACCCGATTTTTTCGATTATCGATTTCCGATATTTATCGGAGGTACCTCGACACAAAATCTAGCTGAAACACTCGCAGTAGCTTATAGTACAACTGTGTAAGTTTTCAAGAAAATCGGTTCAGCTGTTTCGGACTCTATGGGTAACGGACACACACAGAGACACACACACACATACACACACAGACAAAGTTCCATTTATAAATAAGTTTAGATATGAATGAACCTCGAAAAAGTTCTTTGGGTTTATCGAAGATTTTTCTAGAGTTTATTTAAAAAACGATAAAAAAAAAGAATTCTTCAGACGTCATTTATTTGGCAGAAATCTGTTTGCTGGACACGCATATATTTTCCATTATTCAATATGTTAACTAAGAAGTATTTTTAAGCCATTAATGTAATAGCTAGAAATGGGTTAAACTCAGCTTTAGTTATATTTTTAACCAAGACGTATTGTTGTGTATTTGTATATAAAAGACAAATAATTCGCCCGTATTTCACTTAACACACATTTCAACATTCCGATTAGGTGACAATGTTAGAAACTCGAAACGCCCGCTGAAATTATGAAGTATTTGATATTTATATACATATAATATAATTTAAATATATTCAATAACTTTATATATTAAATCATATTTTTTAGATATTGTATCTTTCCAAGCAGAATTCTATATGTGCTAGCAGAAGACGCTGGCTTGGCTGCGAACAAAAGCCTCCAGTAGGGTAACCGTTCAATACGGGAAATTAAATTGAAATCATCTCATGGGAATTTAAGATGAATTATGTTTTGGAAAAATGGAAAAGAAACCTGAGTTTATTGAAAATAGACAGTGGCGTGTCTCGAGAATATCTACTCATTAAAAAAAAATTATAATACATAATTATTAAACAGGATTTCAGTCGCGAGGTATATTATTTTTTTCCATTGGCTGTGTATGGAGATGTTAGATATTGAAGATATAGGGAGATGGTTAATGTTTATTGAATCGGACTTGTGTCAAAGATAACCGAACTCCTACAACTTGGGATTTATTCGTTTTCATTAGAATGTTGTCAACAGGCTGGAGGTTAGAATGTGTGGAATTGTGGTAGAATAAAAATATACATTTTGCATGTTAAAATAGAAAATTATTACTAGGAAAAAATAACATGAATTGTAGAAGTTGATGTTCAATGAGAAAGTTAAGGGCATCATGAGTTGTAGAAATGTTCGTAGTAGTAACATGTTGGAAAGATTTTATGTGTATGTATGTATGAGTTTTTGTTCAGTAGAACTGTCTTTGAAGTATTCGCTCAGTCTTAATATGTCCGTTTTGGAACAATAGGAGAAATATGGGAATGTTGAGAATGGAGAAGAAGTAAAAGGATTCAGCGCGCGAGAAAGGAAACGAATATCTGACCTTATGTTCGAGTCGACTTGAAGTTTTTCACGTTATATTTTTGTGTATTATCTCTCTCGCTGATCTTATCTGACTGATTGGCTGACACTGACCGAAGCCTTTATAGCCATTTAGATTTTTCGCACTTGATTGCCAACTCTTCTCAGTTTTGCAAATCGCTTCAACTGGTTAGAAAATTAATTTAACATATACTCGCGAAATCAGGTTTCGTCTTTTTCTTTAAGCACCTGGTCAATCCTTTTCCTATTTGGTAAAACCACGAATTCACACGTCATTGTAAATTTTTGTAAAAGTGAAGAAAAACGTAGATTTTAATTCTTAATTTCCTATCCACCACAAAATAAAGGCGTATTTATCGATTAATCTTTGCTTTATATTGTTTAAGAATCACTGTCACGCATAGATTAACTCTTTTGTCCTGTGTCGTTTTTAGGTGGATTCTAAGAAGAGAAGCAGGGCATATTTTCTTTTCTAATTTTCATTCATTGTTACATGAAGAGGAAATAATAGTGCGGACCACGTTTCATATTTAAATTTTAATATTACAATTCATCTTCGACTTCGGAATTAATTAAACATTGCATTAATATTGCTATGTTTATCTTGCGTATGCAATACTTAGAGATCGATTGCCCTGTGAGATTTATTCATCGATTACAACGTTTATTTGGTGTGAAACCAGAAGGCACAATCGTGACCCAAGAAAACCGTTTAGTAGTGTAAGCGTACAAGAAATTAAACTAGAAAAAGTTTAATTTGATGTCCGATTTAATTAAATTTTACAAAACGTCGCAGAGCTCTTTAAATTCACATATGGCTTAATTTGAAATGAATCGACTAAGGGTATGAAATATTTTTTGAATTTTAATTTTGTTTATGAGACACGGCTAAAGTTGACCCTAAATGAAACAGTTTATTTTTCAGTGAAGACGATGAACGCCTGCAATTTTATTAAAATGGTATCATCATCATATTACTTAAATGCCATTGCCTATGACCTAGATCAAATCTTTTCTAAGAAACTCGGTTTTCCATTGAATTCTACATTGAAATATACCAACAGCTGCATATGTAAAGTCATTGAATATGATTAACTCATTTAACAAAAGAAATCACCTATCGATTCTCATACTATTTTTCAAAGAATTTCAATGGCTTATAAATTGTTTAATCCCATACTGGTTGTTTTAGCAATCTATTATTTCCAGATACAATTTACGTTCAAATTTCGAGGGCCTGTTGAGAGGTTCTCGTCCGGACACCTTCTTAAAATTAGAACAAATGCCCATACATAGGCATTTTATTTTTTGAAACCGTCATTTTAAAGCAATCATTTTTCATTATCACTTCTTTTAAAACATTAATTCAGGTAAGTACCTGACGAGATACATGCGTAGGCGATCATGTTTTGAAAGAAAGATGACTGACTGGACAGAATATTTTCCGCAGAAGAGTACCATTACTTTCTGCGGCGTACTGGTAGCCAACTAAGGCTATAGAACCTAATCAGTCTTGCTATTTAACCCATAGCTGAAGCAAGAGTATTTGCTGCCTATGTGAATACAACTAATTCAACTGGAATTCGAACTCGGATCTCCGATTTCTTCTTCTGAATCGATAGAACGCATATCCTTTAAAATATTTATTGGACATAATAGATTTTAGTGCTAGTTTTAATGTAAGAAACTATCGAAAATTAGTTACCCTGTAAGCAAAAATTTTAATCATCATTGCACAGAAACTTACACTTCTTAATAATTGGTCTCCTCCGTTGAAATTCTGTTTCATTTCCGTTTCGTTTTCATGAAGTATCTTTTTTGCTAGTTTTTCATAAAACATCCGTGAAAAAAGAAGCATTCACCCTACAGTTAGGACAGTCGTGGATGGATACTAATTGTTGGTATCATGCTTACATATATGTATTTCTAAATCAAAGATATAAAAACACTTTTAATTACTGATTTATTAAGTCCTCGCCCTAAGAAAGTGAGGACACTCTGGAAGGAATTTTCGAAGCCTTCGACATTCAGAGACCTCAAATTAATACAGGAATCAGAAGAATTAGCAGAAAACGAACGTTTACGGAGCCATTAATCATAGATCCCAAGCGAAAAAAATGATAACTCCTCCTAAAAAAGAAGCTAGGGAGATGGGGAGTTGTGTGATTGCCCCTTTCTGTATGCAATAATAGACTCGCCTGATGTGTACATGTAATCCTGTCTATACAGAGAACAGTAGTATTTGATTAGTTGCAAAGTAGTTGTAGTGTGGGTTGCTTAGTTGATCAGTAAGTTGATGCAGAGTCGGAGTTGTTCAGATATAGACTCATTACTCGGACATACTATTTCTCTTCTAGACTGTATACAATTATTTCTACTACTAGTATTCCTGAACTGACTAACCCGTGTTCCAATTTGTATATCTTGTTCAATATAACTTACATTTTCTATCTCCATATCTGTTTTTGTTATTTATTATTTTGTGTGTTTTCTCACCCGGAATCCACAACATTAAGAATCTACATAGCTCTTCGAATCCGACAGTTTTAGGAAATCCCAGATAAACAAATGCATCACTTACTTTTAGTTTGGTCAAGCGAACATCGTCCCAAAATGAATGCACTTTTCATATTTGGGGAACCGAAAATAAACCATTATCTTTCAAATACAGCTTCATTTACTTTAATCGAAAGATAACTTTAAAGATGAACTCGTATCGTAACATAATAACTCCTTCTCAAAACAATATATATATAGAGAGAGATTCTTTTTATTCTTTACATGTTTAATAAAAAATTTGTAATGAATTTTCTCAAATCTTGAAGAATTCTGGATATTAGATTTTATTGCTTTATACATCATTATTTTGCTATAGATTTCGCAAGAACGGCAATCAAAACATCTATTTCAAGAACATTTTTTCAATTAGGAATAATAATGTAGTCTTGGCTCTACCGTAAGATGAAAACACATTTTAAAATATATTTGTAAAAACTTATAACATTGGGTTGAACAAAATGTCCGCTGCATTTCAAAATAGTTTGTATTTATGTCTGCGATATTTTGCGTAACCTTAACAAAAACGACCCATTTTTTAAAATAACGATCACAGGTGATGGAATGTGTATTGTTTAGAACAAGATAAAATGAGAAATGCCCGGTAGAAAACGTAATAAGCCACAACAATTTATAAGAAAAGCCAGTCTGTATCATAAAATAGGTAACAGGTTTAAAGAAGGCGTTGTATATTCCGAGCTGGGCAAAAGTAAAAGACAGAAATCAATGAAACAATAAGATATTGATCCCTCAGAAATGTATCATATTCCATCAGGCCAACGCCAAACCTCATACCTTTTTGCAGATGTAGCAGAAATTAGCACAGCATTACTGAGATATCTTACCCCATCTTCTAAACTTAATTAAACTTGCAACTTCTGGTTGCCTCCTATTGCTATTCTTGTAAAACTTCAATCATGACAAGAACTTCAGATTCATGGAAGCTTTTAAAAACTACTTAGAACTGTACGTCATTCTGAAAAATTCTAGCTTTTTCTAAATATTTTCTTTATGCATTAAGAAATTGTTCTGGGAAACACACCTATTCCTCAGATAATGGACTCTCACTCCTATATTAATAAAAATTAACGGGAAGTTCATAGAGGTTCTTCAGACTTCTGTCTGAGTTCAGTAGAAATACTAAGCATTTGTTATTAGTCGGCAGTTGGCCGAATACTAAGGAGTCAGCGTTCAGTGGAAGATTACCAAGTTCTTAAAATGTTGGGTACGTTAAGTCGATTAGCAACCAACATAGGACGATTAGAACATTCAGTGCAAAAAATACTCCACAACAGAAATAATATTAAATCCCAGTATATTGATTTTAAAATGGTCGTTGTTGAATGAAATGAACAATTAAATAAATATAATAGCTTAAATGAGACGGACATTTTTCTTCTAAATAAAACGAAAAAGAAGAAAAAGAGTTTATGGAATTCAATTGTTTTCTCGTTAATTCGCAAAGGATAGTTATAAAAGGCAAATCACTTATTATGGAAAACGTTAAAATATATTAGAAAAGCAGGAATCTGTAAAAATGTCTTATACATTTTTTCTGTATGTAGAAACAATAAATCCTCAGTGATACTACAAATATCCCCTCGGAAATAATGACAGCACACACCTGAGGAAGAAAATTTAAAAATAAAAAAATTGCAAATGGGTTCTGTGTATGGGGAAAACACAATCTCTGTTTATCAAACGTTGGCGATGTGGAATATGAACTTGTCGCCTCTAGGATGTAAACACTCTAGTTATGTGACTTTTCTCGAGTTTGGAAGATAATTACCTCCGTATGCGATTTCGGTTCGCAACAAAAAATCACACTAGATATTGCAGAGATATTTATTTTTCTTATACTTTTGAAGGACACACTGGAATAACCATTCGTATGTTCTGTCAAAGGACAACACTGAGGGTCATTTGCGTTTTTTAGTCCTGTCAAAAAAAACCGATATGTGATCGTTAAATAACACAAGATGGTTCAATAAATGGATGTTGCTATATAATTTCTTTAACGACAACTAACAGAAGATATAAAGTTGTATGCCTAGTCATATGCAGATATCGAAAAAGAACTACTTTCTTTTTTTAGATATTCTTCTACATCATAATTATTTTATGTTACATTTAGGAAAAAGGAACTTTCATTAAATATATTATGATATAAATATTTATAGAAAGGGAACTGGAAATCTACGTTACGTTGAAAAATGGTAACATCGGGAAGAGCGTTGATGAGAATTAGAAAAAAAACGTAAAAACATTACGTAGGTGCAGGGAAAAAGAATCAAGGAATACGTGTGTCAAATCTAGAAAGATTTGAAAGTGTAGCTGATGAAGAGAATTTTCCTTTCACGACTTAATAAGAAATATTAAATCCAATCAAAATTGATTCACAAATGCCATAATCCTTCAATTTAAGAAGATGACCAACATGACTCCTTCGAGGTATGCAATGCAACAATCCCAGATTCACAGTTTCGTTCTAAAGATTTTAGCAATAAACGTTAACACATCAACATTTTACCAAGAGAAAAGAATTCGAAATAATTAGACTCAAATAAGATGATTACACAATACAGAGTTGGTTAAACCCTTTTGTACTTTACCAAAAGGATCAGGATGTTATCTTGAGTTCTTAAAGTCGAGAACTACAGGACACAATTACGAACAAGCAGAAGAGGCACAAGCAGTAATCTTTTATTGTAGATTTTCTTAAGGATAATTGGAGAGATATCAAGTTCCAATGCTTTGCGGGAATTTAGGTTAGAGATAATTGCAAATATCGCATACGAAGTTATATGTTCATCATACAGAAAATAATTCAAGCAAAGGTAAACCAGATGTTTGAAGAATAGAACTGGAAGAGAATTTATGGTCAAAACATATTTTATCAGTAGATAAGAATAACACCTCAGCTTGATTGAAGGGAGGAGACTTACTGCTATTTAACAAGAGTCGACCGTATTCATTTCAATCTAACTTAGAAGCGATACTGTGCCTTGTTATGACTTTGCCTTAAAACTATGAAAAAGGTCTATATTGCTAACCGAAAAGGTTACTCATGTTGATTATGACGGCTGAGCATCCTGGTTTGATCAAAATTAAAGTTTGCAGTTTCATCTGTTATTTCCGAGAAGGCAAAAAGCACCGATGTCAGATTTTATCCAAGAAACAAAGAAACACCACACTTTCCCTGATCACGTATACGTCGTCTTTAGGCGTTTCTTCTTTCGACCGCACTTCCCACTGAGTTTTCAATTGAAGAAACCACTTTGTTTCTTCTCCTTGATGACACGACTGACAGTTGAAATGCTGACACCAACAATGTCCACGATCTCCCCTTAAGGCTTGACAGTGTGTTCGTGCAGCGTCACAATTTTCGTACGCTTTCTTAAAGTATTGTCAATCGCAGACAACTAATCGAAAGAGAAGTCAATAGTGTCTTCGCGCGATAAGAATCTGATGCAATCACTGATAACGCAATATTTTTCAAGCCCAAACAAATGTCATCATACAATCCGAAAACATATTCATATTACTGCACACCACTGTAAAAGACCTAATCTGAGGAACAATATATGTTTAAAAGTGATCGTATGGAGAATTAGAACACTCTCAACTACTAGCATATGTTTATATGGTATATTATATGCTAAAAGTATGTGGATGACATATATATATATATATATATATATATATATATAGATAGATAGATAGATAGATAGATAGATAGATATTACAATCTTTCTCGTATGGCATTATGGATGGCATATATATATATATATATATATATAGATAGATAGATAGATAGATATTACAATCTTTCTCGTATGGCATTATGGATGACATATATATATATATAGATAGATAGATAGATAGATAGATAGATAGATAGATAGATAGATAGATATTACAATCTTTCTCGTATGGCATTATGAGATAGTTTCACTCGTCAGAAGCACTTCTACTTTGTGAAATAAATTCCATGTAGAATATTTTCCGATCAATACAATAATAATATATTCTAGACTATGTTTAACCGTTATCTATCCAACATTCTTCTTCTTCTTTTTCGTGTGCCGTGTTCTATCAGGACATGTGCCGTGTTCTATCAGGACATGTGCCGTGTTCTATCAAGACATGTGCCGTGTTCTATCAGGACATGTGCAGTGTTCTATCAGGACATGTGCCGTGTTCTATCAGGACATGTGCAGTGTTCTATCAGGACATGTGCAGTGTTCTATCAGGACATGTGCCGTGTTCTATCAGGACATGTGCAGTGTTCTATCAGGACATGTGCAGTGTTCTATCAGGACGTGTGCCGTGTTCTATCAGGACATGTACCGTGTTCTATCAGGACATAGACGATCAAGTACTTCAACTTGGCTCTCAATTTTGTCGCTCTCAGAATTCTTGGTCTCTCTCCCAAACCCCGCTCTGCCATCTATTTGCTCAGGCCTATCAAGTAGGTCTTGCGCTGCTTTACATTGTCGCTTTTTTTTTCTCTCTCTCTCTCCGTCCTGTGAGTGTTAAATTCCCCAGGCCCTCTTTCCTTATTATATGTCTCTAAAAACCTCATCTGTCTCTTCCTTAAGTTAAACCTGTAAAAATCGACTTCTTTCTTTTTTTAGTTCGTAGTACATCATACTTGATTAACTCTAGAGGACGTACATTAATATAAATATATAACTTTTATTTTGTTTATAATCAAGTCGCCTTTTTGTTAATTATTTAGTAGAACCTCCAGACTTGAAGTTCCTGTTTATGATTTTTTTATGGGAAATTCGCTCATAGCTCTATTTTTTTGTCACCCAAAATTTGATCGGCAAACCCTTTATTCTAGATACCCAGTCCTCTATAAAGTCTTTCATTACTCAAATTTTCTTTTCTTTTGACCAGGGGAAATGGAATATTCACCCCCAGCATCAAACATATTCAAAATATTGGTCCCTAATTAATCTGCAAAATATCTCATACAATCCAGCAAGGATTCATTTGTATTGAAGTTCCTCTTCTGGGATTGGATACCAAGTAGTTTGCATTAGTTCTTCCCCTTTTGCTACGTGCCGTGTACCTTCAAGACTTAGGCGATCATGGCCTTCCACGTCCCCTTATCCCTAGTATCTGTTAGCACGCTTTCTCCTTTGACCCTACCCAAACCCGGCTCTGCTATCCACTTGTTCAAGCACATCAATTATATTGTGCGTTGCGTTTCTTTGTCTCTCTTTGTATATACCTGACCTGTGTGTATCAGGTTCTTTAAACCTTGCTTTCTCATTGCATGTTCCACATACTTCATCTGTCTTTCCCTGATGTTAATATTAGTTTCCTTTTTGTTTCCATCCTCTCCAAAACCACATCGTTACTCACATGGTCGGTCTATGGTATTCTCAGCATCCTTCTGTAGAACAATATTTCGGTTTTCTCAAGTCTCTTCTCCCTTTTCGAGGATATTTTCTAGTATTCACTGCCATCCTGAAGAATAGATATCGCATAGCAATCCAGTACTCACTTTGTTCCTAGCAAAATTTTTCTGTCTCTCAGTATTTACTCAGCTTCTGGAATACAGCCTTGGCTATGCCAATTCACTTTTTTTCTTAGAATTTTTTTTAGAGATCATAATTGACTTTGAAATAAAAAACCGGAATAAAGTTCCAAAATTGACAAGTGTAGCAGAAAAATACTAGAATATAACTCACAGTTCATCGCCCTAATTTATCGCTAAAATTATAATACTTACCTTTAATTCAGTACAGCTTTTAATTCATTTGAGGACGATGTGACAAAGAGAAAATCTCTTCAGAAAAAAATCAAAAAAATATTTCTAGAAAAGATACTGAGAAGCTACATTATTCAGTGGGAAATTGATTGAAGCTGAGATAACAGATGAGAACCGATAATATAGCAGAATATTCTTTGTTTTCTTGCCAATAATTCGTGGATGCAAACCAGAATCACCACACCAGATGTGGTAAAATATTTGATTCACGAAAGGGCGTTTCACTTTAAAAGTGTACGTTGAACTATTTTTCGGGCCAGCATGATTTGTTATCTCTGTGATGCGCGACATATAATTAAGTTAAAACCGACTTGCTTATTTATATAATTCTGAGGTTGATACGTGCAATGGTTAGCTAATGGTAGTATTCATTCTTGCCATATTATACGCATCATCACCTTTTGTCTCGTCAGTATATAGAGACATTCAGGCAATGTTCAATGATGGAGAATAAATTTCACTTTTTGTTTTGTAGGCGTCTTCTCTTTCTTGCCAAGGAAGAAAGAGAAGACACCTAGAAAACGAAAAGTGAAACTTTTGCGGGTTTTATTCTACTTATGTCCGGATATTTAAATTTAATCTCTTCCTTAAGAAATAATTCTTTAGTAAAGACTTCATTGTTAATTGACCGTATTAATTAGCGTTTTTCATATTGTTCTTTTCAGTTGGTTTATATTTGCTATTTTCTGTAAATGTTTGGTCAGCTGAGGTGATTTTATAATGATCATTGTTCCATACCAGGAGAGGAAATCACTGTCAGATACTGATTTGCTAGGTTAGAAGGCCATGTTCTTTAGAAAAAGACAAAAGGTATGAACAGGTAAACTCGCGTTGATAAACATGAATGCACTTTCAGTTACACAAATCGATATGCACCTGGTGAAGGCCAGAGAACACAACGGCCAAAATGTTGGTATAACAACAATAAAGATGAGGTCAGTAGCCTTAATATAAATAATATAAAGATTGATAACTACTCCTCCCAGAATTTCAGCGAGAAATAGTTCACTTTCATTTAATATGCAACAATCCTTTGTCCTCTCAGCCCAAATCAATTTTCTCCTCGTTACTTCTAGGGTGGGCGGCTGAGATTTCGTACAGGTCTAGGCGACAGGATGTTGTTTTCAGTAAGTGCCGTTGAGGGTATGGCAGTATTTATTTGGAACTTTTAATCATCTACTGACACCTCTAAGTCTCAGTTTTGTAAGGAATTCCTCTTCCTAATCGAAAACAAAAATCAACAGCCGGAGAGAGTGAAACACTTTTTTTCTCGAGGGTTTATTCCTGGATAGTCTTTTCTTATTATTAATCATCATTCCATCATAAAACTGGAGGCATAAGAGCGATGGAGTGTCCATTAACATCCACTCGTACATAATTAGATCAAAATAGCTCGCGGAATATGTTATCGGTCGTTGCCTTGATATTGCACATCAAGAGTATCTTCTGCAATGCTTGAAGGACAACAAACTAAAATATATTCAAAGAGAACAGTGCAATTGTGTAACTTTGGAATTGGTCACAACCAAAATTTATAGTGTCCACCTTGCTCCATCTGGGTGGAGATTTTCAGTATGCAAGCAAAATAAAAAGTCATAACCTTGTTCAAAACCCCCAAAATATTTCCTGCCCAACTCGTCATTTCCCAAGAATCAAGCTATCTCTGAATTGATCTAGTGCAATGAGCACGATATTCTTGTCTAATTTGAAGTTTCCATATTAATTCTTATATGCTTATAAAGAAAATGTTCTGGGTAACACGAAGTTGTCTGGTCATTCGTTTATGTTACACAAAATATGTTCTCAAATACACACCATATATGTATGTCTAACAATCGATTTAGCGTAACTTTCGTAATCTATGCATTATTAGCTTGCGTTGTCAATACAGAATATTGAAAAGTATTGAAAATCATATGTATAGAGATTACAAGGACATCTCTCAGAATATTGTTATTAAGTTCACTATTTTGGGGGTTTTATGCCAGTTTGAGCTGCATATAAAAATATGAAAAAGTGTCAGAATTCAAGCAAAAACAAAAATCGATGTAAACTTTCATATTCGCATTAAATGTTCTCTTTGATTTGATAAGCCTCAGAACTTGTTCTTTTATTAAATTTCTCTTAAACATATTACGTATTTTTCAAGAGTATGATTTAAAGTAGCGAAATCGATTAACTCAAACTTCTGCAGAAAATGTCCAGACATCTTTCTAAGCAATATACATGGTGAGTGATGTACATTTGATAAAAATATGTTTAACAATATTCAGCTGACAAGAACAAAATAAAATAAATTAAAACGGTTTTTTCCTGATACATATATTCTGGCGTGATTTTTGCATTAGACGAAAGCAAGAAAGGACAATAAAATTAAAAAAAATTAAAAACTATATTTTTTCCAAAGATTTAACAATAAGATCATCAGACATTCTTCATTTCTTTGTTTCTTTGTTATTGTATGAACACTTTTTTTCTTATTTTACATTCGTGAAAATAATTTGAACAAAATTTTTTAAAATTTATTTTACACAGCTATTTTAAATACCGTTTAGTATACATGCATAAAACATACTTTGTTTTTGTAACATCTTTAATTTTTAAATTTGATTTTGGGTACATTTTCATTTTAAGTCCCGACGCTTTTCCTTTTTAAATTTATCCAAAATAGCATTTGATTTTGGGTACATTTTCATTTTAAGTCCCGACGCTTTTCCTTTATAAATTTATCCAAAATAGCATTATCTCTGTGCAAATGTATATGCTGAACTCAAAGTAAGTGTTAGTTATTGAAGAAACGTACCTTTTCTTATCTATATGTCCATAAAAAAACGAACTATATCTTGCACTTTTTCTCTCCTGTAACTCTCACGAAGTCATGTAATTACCTGCAGAATGACGGACTGCGCATGTGATCGAATTTTGGCAGATTTTTTGTCGATTATTCTTCATTTTTTGATACTTCCGGCGATGTATTTCCGGTAATGAAAGTAATGCGCTATTCTATTTCTACTCTTATTACTTTCATTACCGGAAGTACATCGCCGGAAGTTTCAGTGAAGGAAGAAAATCAACCAAAATTCAAAAGAAAGTTTCTGCCTACGTAGAACGTCATTCTGCAGTTTATTACATGACTTGGTGAGAGTTACGGGAGAGGAAAAGTGCGGGAATTAGTTCATTTTTTATGGGCTTACAAGTAAAAAAAGTTAGGTTTTTTCAATAACTAATTGTTGATTTGAGTTCAGGCATATACATTTGCACAGAAATAATGATATTTTGGATAAATTTGAAGGGAGAAAAGCCGTCGGCACCTAAAAGGAACATTTACCTGATTTCATTTAATAATTCTACTCCTTTCTATTTTATATCCATTCATAGAGCAGAAACTGTCGGACACATGACGAAAGAAACTAATTTGAAGTATAGCATCTAAGCTGTTAAAATGAGTTGGATAAACTAAAATAAAAAAATAATTTGATATTCCTTTATATTTCTTCTTTTGGAAATTATTTATTTCACTTTCATTACAATGAATTCCATAATGTTTGCAAACGGAAATTATATCGGAGTTCTAAGTCTGCGCATGCGCATTTTTGTATTATGCTACGCACCAACGCTTCTAACACAATAAAAATATTTACCTTCTTTTTGTCTTCTTGGCATGACATTTTTGTTAAAATGTACCTTACAAATTTAAATAAGTTCTGCGTGACTTTACAAGAAATTTTCAGATAAACATCAGCCGTTTATTAAAATTTGATATTTCTTGAGGGAAGATTGCCCTACTTCCTAAATTGCTTTTCACGGGTTTTGTAGAGTGAAAGAGAAACTCGACATTTTTTGGTGGGAGATGCGGGTTGGATGGGTCAGTCGCTTTGAACTGATATTCAAAAGGTTTTCTGATTTTATATTTCTTATCATACATTTACACATGGTAGAAAAAGAAGCAGTTGCGTTTTATGTACACATAAATGACGACCAGCGTATTTTCATATCAAAGGCAAATGTTAAGTTAACACAGCAACTTTGAATCTTTACCAAATCTAGAAGAGTATGAGGCGATCGAAAAAAAAATACAATAAAAACAGTTGTTTTCTTTATATGCTTAACCATTACCAATATATTAATATTTTATTTTCTGATTCGGATAATTTTTATATGCTGCTTAAAAAGAAAAAAAATGGAGAAAAAAATAAGGCAACGGGCTACAGGAAATATTGTATGATGGCTACAATATATAATGACCGAAACGTTATGCAATATAGATGAAGTCGGATATTCTGTCCACAATATAGAATCTGTGCGAGCAAAAACTCAGCATAAAAACGAAATAAAAAAACATTTGGTAATAGAACATCCCGTTGTGTTCTAGTCCATAAAACTACACAGACAAAAGATAATGTAAATTTAAAACGATACAAAAAACGGGAACTTTTATTGAAATGTATATATTATGCATATTTTTTAATTAGATATATATAAAACTATAAAAATTATATTTTAACGTTTCGATATTTTACGTAATAAATAGAAAATAAGATGGCTCGCAAATATAATCTAAACTTATTTATAAATGGAACTTTCTCTCTGTGTGTGTATGTGTGTGTGTGTGTCCGATTTTAATCAATACAATATTGCAGAAAATCGATAATATATATATATATATATATATATATATATATATATATATATATATATAAAAGGCAACATGTTTGTGTGTATCTGTTTATCTGCCTGTATATCTGTATTTCTTTCAGCTCTTTTATTTTAGTTTTTGCTTCGGTTTGGCTCTAAGTAGGTTTAATTGTAGTTCTTAGCCTCAGCTATGATACCATTTACTCAGAGGACATATTTAGCTTTCAAAATTTAGTGTACGACGAAAAAAGACTCATTTAATATCGATATCAGGAAATCAAAATTTGACTTACATCCATTCATTTTTCTTTCAGTATACGGTTTCGCTTTAACTGGAAACAACTATTGCTTTATGGTCTTTCGTGCCAACGTCCAAAGTGTCTGAGCTCCAGAAGCATGGATTAGTTTTAAAGCTTTCATTACACCCGAGCAACGCCGGGCTATACTGCTATACTTAATTGTATGATAACTCCTTGAAGTTTACACTTTTCGCCCTTCTTTCTTCGAGAACTATATATCCACATAGAACGTAGTTACTGGAATGTTTAAAAAATTTACAGGTTAAGACTTTTATTGTACAATTTTTTCTACATCTATAAAATACGTCAAAGTACATATTATAGTCAGTATAGCGCCTCACATATTTGATGTAGAGATTTTGTCAAGAAAATTACAAATTACAATAATAACGCCAAGAAATATACAGTTTCTACTCTAATGCCTTAATTTCTTATGTTTTATTTGGGTTTTTTTTATATTCATTTCGTAGTTTGTTCGGAAAATAATGTCCGATTTTCGAATGAACTCATTGTATTTTAATATATTGAGACAATAGGTACGCAAATAATATATTACTCATTCCTAATAACTGAAGTGTCCTCTTTATTACATTCATATCAATCTCTTTCAGAATTTAATTTAAAAAATTATATATCTTTACATAAAAAAAGATGAAATGCACTTACTTTTTTTCCTGAGTTCAAGCATGGTCGTAATGCTTCTCAACTTGCTGCCAACAATAACAATATTAACATAGCTTTGGGTAAAGGATCACCTTGTGATTGGACAGTACGTTGCTTGTTTCTGAAATTCAGGAGTTTGAAAACAAATCTCGTACTTCAAGGTGGTAGAGAATGTTCATGAACAACTGATAATCGACATCTGAAATTAATTATCGAATAACACTTATGAAGAAGTATCAGTGAAAGGTCTCAGATAATAGCTGTCAGGATTTCTACATTATCGGACTATCTCAAGAAAATTTGCAAGGGAAGAATTTTGATAAAAGTGTTCCACATTATCTCAGCGAAATTCAATTATTTCAAGGGTCTGTATTGGGTTCGATGCTGCATTCCCGAAATTCGAATAAACCATTTCTTGACAGAATAGCAAAAGTGACGAGAAATGGATCATTGATGACAATCGTAAAACGAGTGTATCAATAGCTTGATTACGATGAAGGACCCAAGCATATTTCAAAAGCTGTGATTTTACAAAGAGAAGATTATGGGGATTTCCTGGTGGTCCGCTTTTGACATTATCTATTTACAGCTTCCAGAATTTAACCATAGCCTCACTTTAAATATCTACTATCTACTAAATATATCTATTAAATATATATCTATAGTTCAACATCTACTTCGAGCAACTGGATGAAATGCACACTCACTTAAGCAAAACACCACCGGGAATGGTTAATTAGCGAGGTTCCATTATGCCCCATGACAATAGTCGGTCCCATTTTGGTCAGCATGACAGTGTAGAAGCTCACAAATTTTGGCAATGAAACTGTGCCACGTCCGCCATATAACTCGGATATTTTGCTCCTAACAGAGTTTTCAGTCATCTTGACAATTTTAGACCAAAAGAATTTTCGTTGCAAAAAAGTTACAAAAAGAACATTGAAAGATTTTGTTTAGATTTTTAATTTATTCATAAATAATATTGTAACACAATGGTAGAAATATATTCAGTGCCACGCAAAAGATTACAACAAATTACAAAGAAAATGTTTTTTCGTATTTGTTACAAAAATAAGGAAACTTTTACTGGAGATAATACATATCTCTAAGCTTTTAGTCAAATAGATTTTTAAAAATCTATAAAAATGTCCCAAAAAACAACATTTCATAACGCAAATATTTACAATTCATTTATTAAATCAAATATATATATTTAGTAGCATAATTGTTTTGTTAATTCCAGCATGTAGGCATTTCGAGTAGTTTCCTACGAATGGTTCTTGCCTAATATTTTTCATTCTTCACGACAAAAATTAATTTACTTCAGGCAGGTTTTGTGGGTTTCTTTTTTGAATTCTCATTTTCAACTCTCTCCATAAATTTTTAATCGGATTAAGATTTGGAGATTGACTTGAGTTATCTTAGAACGTCTATTCTATTTGAACTAAAACATGATGTTGTAAGTTTTGCAGTATGTTTATTATTGTTGTCTTTTTGAATGACCTAAATTTGTCTCAAGCAAAGTGAATGTGCAATCTGACGTAAAGTTATTACCAAAATTACCCTATAATGTGATCCATTCATCATTCCTTGAATTATTTTAATGTTTTTTATACATTAGGCACTAAAGTAATCCCAGATCATGATTGATCCGCCCCCAAAATCTTACTGTTGGGATAGCATATTTTGACGAATATCCAGTACTCTTCTTTCTTCAGGCTTCAACCACGGCCATTCTGTGAAAAAAACTTCAATTTTCGTTTCGTCCGACTAAATAATTTTCCCAAAATTCTACACGTTTGATACAATGCTTGTTTGCAACATCTATTCTCGCAAGAACGTGTTCTTACTTAAGAAGTGTTTTATTTTATTTCTTCGGAGTCCTCCAAAATATGTCCTGTCGACGAAGTGAACAACTAATTGTATCTGTTCTCAGTTTTAGTGGACTCATTTCTAGTCTGTCCTCCCTGAAGTTCTTTAGGCTTATCTTGGTGCTTGCTATCAATTTTTCTCGCCAATAATCTTGACGTACGTTCTGTTACTTTTCTATGACCACCAGAGCTGTTTTTGTGACAAATTGAATGACATGTCCATCAGTGATGGACAATCGTGCCAACTAAACTGAGTGCCACATTTAACTGACTAGATTTCTTCCAATGAACCAATCTATTTTAAGGTCAAAAATAGGTTTCTTGAGGTCGTGATCAATATTTTACCTTTTCCAATTTTGTTAATGTTTAAAGAACTGTCGACAGAAAAATAATCATTCCTAAATGTAATCCCAAAATTAATGCGGAACTTTCTAAACAACAATCTCATCTTGTTTTGGAACATTCTAGTAAATTTAAACAATTTTATAAAAAAACATGCTGGTTACAAAATATCGGTTTTACATCGTGAGATACATTTTTGAAGTTTTTTAAAAGAATCTAATTATTTGACATAATACCTAAAATAGGTGCAGTAAAGGTTTAATTAATGTAAATCTATTAGCAATAAGTATACAATTTTTTTGTAATATGTTGTAAACTTTTGCGGGGCACTGTATATGGTCGGTGTTCCTATTTTGACTGATTTAAACATTGTTTAAATACATTAATTCAAGAATAAAAATTGATTCCAAAATCGGATATGATATTTTGCATAACCTAATATATATATATATATATATATATATATATATATATATATAAAAAGTAAACCTCAATGGAATTCGTAGGAATATGTTTCAATTTATAAAAGTAGAATGAGAGATTACCTACTTAAAGTAGAATTCATACTGAGACGGTAAATAAACAAAAGAAACATTTTTAAAATTAGATTAAAGGGAAAAGAGATATGAAAAGTCGATTATGTAATAATAAAACTAGCCAGCACAAAACATGCAATATTTCATACATAATAAAATAATGAAATCCGTTTCCAAAAATTATCACTTCCTGGATAAAGCTTATATATAAATTATTTTCAAATTTAGTGAACACGTGTTTTTGCTATTCATAATATAAACTTCCATCACACCAAAATTAATTTTATCCTCGAATATTATGCCTTTTCGTGACTGTTAAAATATACAATGTTAAGTAATATTACATTTTATCAGAGAAAATTAAATCGAAACCAAACTTATACACACATCTGAAAATATTTTAAATTCGTTATAATATGTAATGTTTTTATTCCAACTCCGGTTAAAATCTTCATAAGTCTTTTTCATATTTTATTACTAGTATCTTCTTTAAGTCAACGGAACGTTTAAGGACAATTCAAAAGCATTTTCATACACATTTTCGATTAACTAATATATTGAACAGAACCGTCATTCTTGTTGAAACTAATTGTACTCAGTAATATTGTTCCTAAATGTAGAACTGAAATTGTATGTAAGTCTATAGAGATTTACTATCAAGAGTTTCATTATAAATATGTAAAGGTAAATTATTCATTCGCACAAAGTATGTAATAATAATTATTATTAATCGTAGGTAAATACCTATGACAGTATATATATATATATATATATATATATATATATATAAAATTAAGGCAGACACGAATTAAAAATTAAGGATTTTACACGAATAAAAAGATAATACTTTGTGTAAAATCCTTTGTACAATAAAGACGGAAGCTGATGACTGTTCGCCTGAAATAAGCTATACTTCCGATTTACTATAAAATAACGTGGCTGCCTTAATTTTTCTTATATTTGCTCCATATGTATTTATATACATATATATTTAGTGTTCTCTTAGTGTGTTATCTTACCACTGTATGTACAGGATACTCCTTTGCATTTTTCTATACTCACACCACATGCTGATATATATATATTAGTCATCTACATACAAGGCTGAATTGATGTATCACAGCTGATCAATATGGCTAGACACACCCACTTGCTTCCAGCTGGGATCAAACTCGACCAATTAGGTGTCAGCTGGAGTCCCTGCTACCTACTCTATGAGCGTATGGAATGAGAGAGAACTTAATTCATTACGAGGAGTAACGAGTGAATTTCAGAAGCGATAATGTTTTTAAAATCATAATGAAATCAATCATAATGAGAACATAACACATATATATAAAATATATAAATCATAGAATCGCTTTGATCTGTAGACGTGAAACTTTCTGATAAATCGTTTTCATAAGGCAGTAAAAACTGAAGGATTAGGATTTACAATAAACCACTTTGGATTAATTTAGCTTAATAAAAAAAGATATGACAAATAGTCAAAAATCCAGAGTTATATTTTCTCAGGTAGAGCCATTGTTTCTTTTCTATTTAATTACAGTGGCTATCAGCTAGATATAAAGAAAACTTAACAGGCTGATTATAGGTCTTTAGTTCGAGGCATTATATCGATGTGTTTAATTATTACTTAATAATAATCTACTTAATAATTGAATATACATCTTGATTTTGACACCAAGAAAAGAGAGGAGACAGAAAAATCGGTATGTAGTTTGTCGGAGTGATGATATGAGAAAGACAGAATTCAAGGGCATAGAAGATTGTATTGGACGATGCACTTAAAGTTTTGGAGATTGTAGCTATTAGGGAAGCAAGAATGCAGAAAGGAGTTCCACAGGCATGAAGTGAGAGAAAAATAATTATTTTGACGTTAAAATGATGGGACCTAGTTGCTAATCTTGAAGCACGAGTAAATTCATGTTGGTAGGGCAACAGAAAGTCAAACTCGTCAGAATAGAAGCTGTGAAAATATTTGTAGAAAAAACAGTGGGAAGCCATATCATGCCAGTGAGAAAGTGAGATGCCAAGTTGAGATCGATTACATTGTAGATCCTTCCTTAGATTTTGTCAAGAATTCTGAGATAAATAGCAGGAGCGTTCGACCAGATATAACAATAGTATTCAATGCACAGATGAATGGTAAATTTATAAACGTGAGATTTTCCACAGATTGTGGGTCTTAAAAAAGAAGCGCGGTTTACTTTGTCAGCCTTGACATATTTTGTTTTATTGGAACGGGAGTAAATATATTTGTCATCTACATAGATACCTATTTGAGAACCGATTATATCACGAAGGTAATTGATAAAGTTTAGGAAAATTCGTAGGACCTAAGATAGAACCTTGAGTTCACATGAAAGGATTTGGAAGTATGCCCGTTGAAAACGACCTCCGTTTACGATCTGAAAAATGGATTAGATTAAATTGAAGAATCGTCCAGTTATACCGTTTCCTTTTAGCTTATAGAAGGCCAGCATGCCAAACTTTCTCAAATGATTTTGAGATATCCAGGGCAACAATATGAGTTCCACTGTTCCTATCAAGAGCCTGATGAATATATTTCTTCTCGGAGAATAGGTTATTGGATGTGAGGTGAATCATTTCAGCATTGATAATAGCCTCAAACACCTTCCATAAAACGATAAGAGACTAATAGGGGTGATAGTTTAAAGGGTCTGGGAGCTCTCCATATTTTATAAAGAAGTAACTACAAAAAAGGACTTCCAGCAAGCAGGAAAGAATGAAGCAGAGGAGCAATAGAAATTAAGTTAGGAGAGGACAGAAGAATGTTCAAGGGGTATATTTCTTGAAGAGGATGACTTGAATTCCATTACATCTATTTGCTCCATGTGAGCCAAATTTTAAAAGATGTTAGAGACTAGAGATTGAGCCATATATAAATCACTTAGGAAACAGGTTGTGGTAACTCCAGACGAGTCAAATGTGGAGTTGAACGATGATTTGCAAGAAAAGTACGTTGCCTTGTCGATTGTTGGTTTGAGGACCTCAAAAGTATTAACTAGCGAAGCTATCAAGGGTTTTTTTTATTAGCACACTTTTGATGATCCGACAATAATCTTTGGAACCAAACCTGCGGGAAGCTATACACTGCTTCCTTCTATTAGCAGACAACAGCTTAGCACCATTTAGGACAGGCTTGCATTCCTTGCGAGCAGAGGCTAAAACAAGCCTAATATTTTCATATGCAAAGCCGGGAGTGATTTCTATATGCAATGGTGACACAGCAAGAAGGAGGGAACCAAGAGGATGAATGATTTTTGTCAGAACCTCCTGGCTGAGATGAGGTATTACTGCCGGTTTTCACCCAGGAAGAGACCTCAAAGGTGCAGTTTCAACGGAGATATTAAAAACTTTATGCCAAGGGATATCACAAAGAAAGTGCTTAAGTGAATGCAGGGTATTCAACTGGAATTTGAACTCGGCTCAACGATTTCTCTTTCCGAGCCGATATCCACTGCACCACAACGCACATCCGTCACTAAACGCTTACAGCACTTGGTATTCCCAAGCGGTCACCCATCTAAGTACTAACCAGGCTCAACGTTGCTTAACTTCGATGATCGAACGAGAACCGGTGTATTCAACGTGATATGGCCGTAAGCCTCCTAATGATAACCAAGGATAAATAATCGGAGGAGGGGATTGAAGTGTTAGGGTTGCTTTCACAGATAGCTAAAATATTAATGTCGTCCTTTTGTAGAGGAAGAATCTGACACTGCAAATGTTAATACGTTAACCAGGGACGGTAGAGCAAGAAACGTTGAGATGTTTATGTGAATTCCCCATGGGGGATGGTTTAGCCTTCTATCTCTGATTGTAAAGTTTCATTTTATTTTTGCTAATAATAGGCCTCGATTAGAGTTAACAGACGTTCATCAGCTGCGACATATCTAGAAAGGGATCTGACGCATACTGTAGCATAGTACGGCCTTAGGTTTGTCCACAGAAAGCGCTTGCAGAGCCACCCATCTATGCGCGTCATAGCACTGCAAGAACCACGATACTATGCGACTGTTGATCAGAGCAGACTATCTAGATGCTAATAGAAGTTTACGTCCTTAACTACCAGTCGGAAACAGCAACTAGAAAACTGCCAAACCAGTAACCCCAGTATAGAACATACTTGTATTAGTGTAACATATATCTTATGGTATAAAGTTTGTAACTTAAAACAAGTTTCAATTATTGCATTTGCTTTCAAGTCAGAATTCGTAATTGAAAGCAATATAGGTTACTCGTCCTTACCTTTACACCATGCATATTTTCATGTCAGAAAGTGTTTTGCTTTTGATTGAATACAAAGAAAAAAGTTTCGTTATTTACAAAACCTTGTTTTTTCTGGCACAATGGCAAAGACAATTCGGATCAAATTCATTACACGACTGTATTATTCCGAAGGCAGTTTTGACATTTGCACAAATGCAAGTCCTCACATTTAGTCTGACATAAAACAAGAGATCTGAGACCTTTAATCAGAATTGTAGTTGAAATGGTACTAATGTTTTTCGGCGCAAGTATAAAAAACATCATTTTATGGAGCGACAACCACAAACCACACGGCACAGGGACTTAGTCCACTGAGCTTTTATCCTGTTTGTTTTTCATGTCAGAGGATTATATTCTATATATCATTTTACCTGAAGGCATCACTGTTCACCGACCAAAACGAAAAGCCCCTTTGGGATGAAAAATATTAATACAAACAATATCAGAACTTCATGTTTAACAGCTCAGGGGTGTTGCTTCTAAAGGTCAGAATGTTTCCATTTACGTATCAAGAGAGACATCTACGTGCTTACTTAAGCAGTGTATTGGCTCTCAGCTAGCAAAAGCCAACACACGTGATGGCCATGGAGGCTGATGATCATGCAGTGTGAGTTGGCATCAAATAATGTCGTATAAATATCATATGCGCAGTATTTATATAAATATAATGTTGAGATTTCCCGAGGCACTTAACAAAATATTATTTAGCGTCTCACTTAGAAATTAAAAGATATCTTTTTATTAAAATAACGAAGAAAAAAGCAGGTATAAAGAGTGTTTTTACAGAGCACAATATGACGTATAATATGATGTCAAAAATATATGCTAACGCCATGAAAAAAATATAGATTCGAAATGCAAAACTCACGAATTCCAAATGGTGCATGCAAAAGAGGACAACAATTACTTTCAATTTTGCAGCTGAGTGTAATTTTAAAGAATTATACTTCTTTGTTAATTCTCACACCTGGTGCCTTTTGTAGCTATAATCTAAATTTATAAATCAAGATTAAAGCTGTATTAGCAGTTCTGATTTTTGAAGAAATAATTTGTGAAAATTGACTGATTCACAACAATCGTTCTTAACAAAAATTGGTTTCGTAACATAATGAGCTGGTCTTATGTATTAATGATAAGCTAGCAATTTTATGAATAGCCAGAAATACGCAGTTTTTTGAGTCTCGTAGGCAATCCGATGAAAAATCAGTAAAACTGAGAAAAATGATAAGAATTAAACGTGGACTAGCGAATTAAAAACATACAAATAAGTTCATGTAGCATTTGAGGCACAAAATCTTTCAGAAAGCGCGATCTCTCCATTTAACTAATTTAAGTCAATGACGCATTTTTCCACTTCAAACCCTCTCGCACATTTACATACTCAACGAGGCATCCATACTACTCTTCGAATTATTCTATAAAATTTTCCCACCTTCTACATCACTGTTAGCTCACTCGTTTCGTTCAACTTAAACTCGTTTTTGGTCCTAAATAATTTTTATTACATGTTTTGGAAATTTAATTATTTTCCTTTGACTTTTTGAAATTTCAACATTTTAACAAATAAGAAAAGTTATGGAAAAATTGGCATAGATAATATGTTTTTAATTATTTTAACTTCTATATGGAAACCGTATGAATCTAATTGGTTTCCCATGTTTTGTAAATATTTCCTGTTCTTTAAAATAACAATGAGACTTCATTTACGAACGGAAGAATAAAAATAAAAAAATAATTAAATAGTGTGTACATTCATCTCAACACAGAAAACTGGCTTTTACGTTTTGTACAATTCATGTTACTTAAATGAGAATTATTTAAAAATAAGAGCAACGGTGTGA
Source organism: Ascarosepion bandense (assembly GCA_037127315.1). Taxonomy (NCBI): domain Eukaryota; kingdom Metazoa; phylum Mollusca; class Cephalopoda; order Sepiida; family Sepiidae; genus Ascarosepion; species Ascarosepion bandense. The sequence continues at coordinate 2,413,430 of JBBBDQ010001492.1, forward strand.
GACAAACCTAAGGTGATGATTACTGTACTTTCCTAAATAACTAGTGTAAGAAGTTCGATCTGATTTAATTAATTTGCAGTTTGAGAAACTTTACGGGAGTTATTTCAACAAATGTTAAAGAAGAACTTGGCTTTATTTCCTATCAGTTTTGATTTTTTTACTTAAATTCTTTTATGTTTTAACAGACGAACAACAGTTTCAAAATTGAAGCACTAAGATAGTAAATCTTTAAACATTTTCTGTTTCTTTCTATATAAATATATATTTCCATTGCATTCTCATGTTCGAGTCTATAAATGATTTTAAGTAATTTAGAATAGTAATTGTTTCTGTTACAATAGATAATTATTTTTAGCATAAAATGTATGCTAAAAATTAATTATCACATCATATTTTTATGGTATTTAACCTTACACCAGAAACCAATTATTTTATATTAAATAGAGACGTTATTTATTAGCCTAGTAATTATTCGAATGCCACAATAATTGTAGCATATTTAGAAATGGATGTTGACATGCATATGAATCTTTTAAAAAGTAAACAAATGAAATGCTAATTTTAAAGGGATTATACTAGATAATTTATCTACTATTGTCTTTCCCTCCTCATTCCCTTCATTGAAAGGTTGTGCTTACCCCAGATAATATCTATCTATCTATCTATCTATCTATCTATCTATCTATCTATCTATCTATCTATCTATCTGTCTGTCTGTCTGTTTCTGTCAATATTACTGATTGTTTCGATATTTTTAGTTCGAAATTCTGTACATAGTAATTATTGAGATTTTGTTTTTAATGAGGTTTTCTTTCGAATTCAATAATAGATAAGTATTAGTTACCTTATTTCCATTGTATCGTTTTACTAGTCAAATATTTATTTTCAGAAAACTTCATCGGTTTTTCAAAGTCTATAATAAAAATATTTTTCTAGTAAATCCATCCTGGTCTTTTCTTTCTTTGGTAGATATATTTCTACTTCAAGGATTTTTTTCTTGCTGAAAAGAAATTCGAACAAAAAACGATTCTAACTTTTAATTTCGTTTCCGTCAGACCAACTGCGCTGGAAGGAGAAAGAAAATAAAGATGACCTTATCACTTTAGATTTGTGCCGACATAAATAAAATAATGTTTTCTTTTTGCCTTTGAGAGATTTCACAGCCTTATGTGCCGAAGCGAGCATTTAATCAAACTATTTGTTGATTAGTTTGTTTCCAAGAAACACAAGAAAGCTCTACCTTTAGCAAAGATGTTCATTTTATGTACGAAACCAATCACAACATATTTAAATCAAAATGACAAATTAACAGTAAAGCAAAATAAATCATTTAGATATTTTATTTGAAATTCCATCCCTATCTTTGTCATGTATTAATAATCAATTTTTCAGGATATAGTCAGTTATTCAAATAATAAACTCGAAAGGAAAGGGGCGCTGTTCATATTTCGTTCTGTCTTTGATTCCGATTTAGCCCAGTTTCAAACTGGGTTAAACCTATTATTCAATAGTTTCATTGCAACAAGGTGATAGAGCCCCTAAGATGCAACGGAATACTGGGAGTGAAAAAATGAGAAGTCATTAACGAAAATAAATGTCAATAATAAAATTGGTCTCAAGAAGAAAGGAAATGGGACTGATATTATATTTAATAAAATTTAAAATGGGACTGATATTATATTTAAATAAAATTGGTTTCAAGAAGAAAGGAAATGTGACTGATATTATATTTAATAAAATTTAAAATGGGACTGATATTATATTTAAATAAAATTTAAAATGGGACTGATATTATATTTAAATAAAATTGGTCTCAAGAAGAAAGGAAATGGGACTGATATTATATTTAATAAAATTTAAAATGGGACTGATATTATATTTAAATAAAATTTAAAATGGGACTGATATTATATTTAAATAAAATTGGTCTCAAGAAGAAAGGAAATGGGACTGATATTATATTTAATTTTTTCAGATTTTAGGTAACAGGGAATCAAATAAACAAAGAATTTTCAATGTGTGAAAAAACAGAGAAAAGAATCTATTAACACCAAACTTGCAGTTAAATATTATTAAATCAACATTAAAATGATAAAACCTAGTTGCGAATCTACTAATATTAATAAATTTCATATGATGATACAATGAAAATATGTATAAAAAACAGACAGGAAAGTGAGAAGGTGACTAAGGTCGAGATGCTATATAAGGACCTACAGCATCACAGACTCGTCATTGGATTTTGTCAATAATTATGAGATCACCAGCACAGATATGGCAGTAATATTCAATGCACTGACAAATGGTAAATTCATAAGAGTGCATCAGTTCTGGCGAGAAAAACCGGGTGGCACCACACAGTGAACAGACCTCCTTCGCAGGAGATCTAGCGATTGACTGAATATAATATCTCCATTTCATGTCAGGAAATAACGTGAAACGAAGATGCCGCAATGACTCTCCTGGAGGTTAGCGTGAGACATGCTGATGTGGGCGACATGCGTCTTCGTGATGATTGAAAAAATATTTTTCTTTTGGAGATGTTAGCATTTACATTGGCTGAGTCGTTTTATTTTGTCTGACAAATAAAGGATACTTTTAAACAGTATTAAATTGTTTTCTCCGCATAAATATCTATTTGGAAACTGATTCTTCTTCTTCTTGTATGTGCCCAGTCCCTTCAGAACGTAGGCGATCATGATTTTTCCACGTTTCCCTATCCCTGGTTGCTCTGAGCATGCCTTATCCTGTTACACCATGCAACCCCGGTTCTATCATCTACTAGCTCAAGCCCATAAATCTTGAATATAAATGTATAGAAACTAGCATGGCCACAAAATGAGGGATCAGTTTATATATTGACTATAATATAGATTTGATCCCCAAATTTATACCCACATTATAATTTCTTACAAACAGGTGGCATATATCTTCTCCTTCTATGTGCCCTGTTCTTTCAAGACGTAGGCGATTATGGGTTTCCACGTTTCCCTATCACTGGTTGCTCTGAGCATGCCTTATCCTGTTACAGCATGCAACACTCGCTCCATCATCCACCTGATTAGATCCTTCAAATATGTTATCCGTTGCTTTCCCATTTCTCTTTTTCCTTATATCTGGCCTGTTAGTATCAGGTTCTCCAAGCCCTCCTTCCTCATTGCATGTTGCAGGAACTTTGGCTGTCTCTTCCTGATGCTCAGTATTAATTTCCTTTTTGTTTCCAACATTTCCAAGAACTCATCATTGCTCACATGCTCGATCCATGATATTCGCAGAACCCTTCTGTAGAACAACATTTCAGTTGCTTCAAGTTTTTCCTTATTCTTTGATGATATTGTCCAGCCTTCACTGCCATATTGAAGGACGGACAGCACGTAGCAATCCAGTACTCTCTTCCTAGTTTCTAGCGAAATTGTCCTGTTTCTTAATACTTTACTCAACTTCTGGAATGCTTCAGAGAAATCTTTTGTGAACATGAGAAATAACTGACAGTACACCATAGACCTCGCTTCCGGAGAAGGACAACATTACAAACCCTGTCAGACGCCTTCGAGATATTTAAAGCCACTTTCTAAGACCGAGTCTTGGTTTTCGTATCTAAATCATGATAGACAAATTCAGTAGTAACAGTTAACACATCAACAGTTAAAGTTGAGCAGCAAAAGTTAAATAATTTATCTGAGAGAAAACCGTGTGAATACGAGACTTAAGCAATTTAGAATATTTTACAGCCTCTGGTACTTTGCCAAAAATAGAGCAAGATTTTTTTTTCTTAAAAAAATTCTCATGTCAAATATTAATTCACACGATAAACACAAATATAAATCAACGGAAAACTCAGTAATAAATTCGATACAAAGAATAAACACTTAACCTTTAGCTTGTCTTTAATTTCATTTTCCGGCTTTGGGACGAGTACAAAAATGTAAAGCTGAATAATTTATTATCTTTGGGAAATGTAGAACACATTAAATAGAAAGAAATGGTCCTATGAGGAAACAACTTGCATACTCTAACAATATCATCATAAATATTGGCAGGTTATATATATATATATATATATATATATATATATATATATATATATATGTGTGTGTGTGTGTGTGTGTGTGTGTGTGTGTGTGTGTGCGCGCGCGTGTGTGTGTGTGATTAAATTGAAATGACGCTTAGTAAATTAATGCTATTTTTTTTCAGTAGTTTACTAGTAGAAAAGCATTTTAGGCAAGCAGGGCTTTTGTCATAAAGTAGTCGATATCCAGATAGCCATAGAGCGTTAATACAATTTATGTAAAGAAGTTTGTCCCTTAATTAAATAGTGTTTTTTAAGCTATCCTGACTTCTATATTTCATGAAGACATCGTACAGCAGCAACAAATATGATGAAAAATAAAAAGAAAACGGTTAAACGCGACACTTCCATTTTTGGGAATATCCAGCACAAATGTCAATCTCATAGCATAACAACCTTATAACAAAGAAAAGTATATTTTAAAAAATATATGAATATTACCCGCTTAATTTAAATTTGTTAGACTTATAATTAATAATTACAATTAATAATTATAATTAATAATTATAATCATATCCAAAATATGGATATGATCTCAAATACGTGTACCAGTAAAAAACACTTTTTTATAAATAAGATATATATTTGTGTGTGTGTGTGTGTGAGTGTGTGTGCCTGTACGTATGCTTGCCATTTTGTGGTTTGTGCTTCTCTAGACATACGAAAGAAAATGTAAAAATTATAGAAAAATGATATTCATTTAATAGTCTTTCTATTTTGTTCTTCCTTTCAACGATTTTACTTTACTTTTTTTTTACTACATTTGACAACGAAACTGTCTCTTTTTAAACAAGGAAACACAGGCGTCAGTTAAAGTTCCTTTAGTATTCTCCAATGGAAATCATTCTGTCTTGGTGCCGCCAGTCAATTGAATCCTTTCATGAAAACGGATGCAACATTTCATAGCAGACCCTAGCCGCATATGAATCACTGGCTTGTCAGTTTTCTAAAAGATTCAACATAAAAATATTGATATTTGACCTATTTTACTTGGTGTGAACTTTGTAGTGAAGAATTTAAGAAATTTTATTTCAAGAAACGTTTCCATCTAAATATATTTTTTCGGAAAAACTGAATTTTCACTATCCATAAAGTCTTATGGAAAATGTAGCACGTTTTCAAATAACTATCGCGATCAGAATATTGCAATCAGAAATAAATGCAGAAGGCATTCCAGCCAGTAAGCAGACAGAGTACTTGGTTTCCGTGAAGCGAATAGTAACATTGTGGCTCTATTAATTTGTCCGTCTTCCATGCAAAATACCTTTCTACTCTTATGTACCAAGTTTTCTCAGGATGTAAACGATCATGCCTCCCTACAACGTCTTGTATTTTTTATACCTCACCATACGTATTTGTTCCATACATCTGGTAGTGAAGTACCAGTTGAGCAAGAACGGACAATAATAGGGACATCATATCACTTGAGAGTAATTGGTCAAAATGTTGCGATTGTAAAAACATCTATATCCCCCAAGAGCAGAACATTATTTTGAAATATTAAAAAGAATATTGGAAATTACTTATCTCAGAAATGAAATACTAACTGTATTTACGTAATGTGATTAATCATAAGACTTATGACAAGACAATTTTTTTTCACAGGAGAACTGTATAATTGATAGAAATGTATAACCCAATTTTCAGATGACTGATATTGATTTTGAGTGACATTCAAGATGAGAAGAGATTTCTCTAAAATTGGAGAATACAATTATTTTGTCGGGAAAGTAACAGAGATGATAAAAAGTGAAAAGATTCCAAGATACAATGAGTGAAAAATTATTTTTATCCGGGAAGTAAACGAATTAATCAAACCTAAGTGAAGTCAAAATATTGTCAAATGAGTTTTGACTATATGTGACCCTATGTCAAAATACAGCCTTGTAGAGTTCCTGTTTACTGATTACCAGAACAGTTGATAAGTGAAGGCAGGCAATAACGGGAGTATATTTTCTCCCCTTTTATTAGAATTCGAAATAGTTAAATGATATTACTTACATTTTGAGATGCTAAGACGTATAGAGGACGGAAATAGCAATCAAATCCCTAACTTCAGCACCTCAGCTTTCCTCTTTTTAAAAAAAAATGAATGTAAAACAAAATTCATTCAGTCGGGACAAGCAATGGATTGGAGCAGACAAGCTGAAATATCCACCACAAGAGAGATATTGCAAGAGATGGTCAGTCCAAATTCAACCAGCTGCAAGTTGAATAAACCATCGTCCCATGGGGATATAGAACACGAACATTATCGTGCTACTGAAATACAAGCCAACTGATATTTGTTTTTCGTCACTTAATTTTAAATTGATTGTAATCTTGTATTTATTCGATATATATATATATATATATATATATATATATATATATATATACCGTGTCGTTGCTGTCTGGAATATTTTTATTATAAACTAAATTCTTGCGTATCTGGGCCAACCACGTATGCAGGACTCAACCAGGGGTCGTGTTATAATGCCAGTCTGTAATTTAAATTATAAAACTTGATGTCATTAATTGAAAATGCGATTTTCACTCGGACATAATTGTCGTCTTTGCGAAGCTAAATTGAGTTAATAAAGATGTCAGCTTTGTTGTCCGCATTTTTTAATATTGCAGGAAAAAAAGGTGGAAGAAACGTTTATTAACTTGTTTAATCAGGTTGTGGGAATGACTAAATTTAACTAGATGATAGAAACACGCGTATAAACAACGCTTATGTCCACTACACCAAGAATAATCAACAGATATCATATAACAGATATCTGACAATGATCAGAATCTACTTTGTTAATTTATTTTAGAAATATTTATGTCAACCAAGACGAGAAGAGTTGTTCAAAACAATACAAGAATAACGAAACCTAATACTTTGTTGATTCTTTTGACAACCGCATCCAGATATTATATTTCCATGTCAGACAATTTCGGACGGTGTATCTTTTCGGTTAGTGAAAGCAATATGTGCAGCAAATCTTTGTTTTTCTCATCTTAATGAAAACTGACAAATTCTCAAATAGTAGTTTTATCACTGATATCAGATTTGAAACATGGACTACAGCTAAAAAAAACAAAATGACTTTTATTTCAAGAATAACAAACTTAAACGAATAAAATAATCTTCTTCATTGACTTGTCCTTGCATTGACCAGTCATTGCTCTCAACAAATTCCTGCCATTTTTAAGTCTTAGTAAAATCTGTCTTTTTTATATATGTCCTCATTCATGTTTTGCCAAACATTTATACAAACTCGTTAGGTAGATAACATATACTCTGTTTCACTTGCCTTTAGTATGTCCTGTGTGTGTCAAGTTTTTCAATATCTCTTTATTCAATATGTACCTCAGAAATGTTTAATATCCCTCGGTTGCTAAATATAAGTTTCCATTTTTTGTTAAAATTATTCGTTACTCATATTTTTAGCCTATGATATTTTTGCAACTTTATGTAGAACCATATTTCTGTTGCTTCGAATCTCTTCACCATCCGTAAAGAGATAGTCTAGCGTTCGCTGCCTAATAGCAAAAGAAATGTATACACCTTTCTTTATAACCAACCAGAACCCCACTTTATTTACGTACGTTCTCACTAAATAACATTCATATAAACAGCATAAGATTCCTGCAAAATAGACGACGAATTATATTAACTTTTATTATTTAAATACACAATCGTAATGTAAAAATTTATGCCGATGTCTTCTTTTTTACTGAAAAGAATGATGTAAATTGCGACCATAATGTTCATACACTTCGTATATTATAGCGCGATTACTTGAGAAAATATATTAAATAGGGAAGCAGATAAAATTTTGTCTTATTCAAACCGCTTCCTACATTTCTTTATCAACCATCAACAACTCCATCGAAGAAATGTCGGCAAAGGTCGCCTTTTTAAAGTGAAACATAATCTACGCGATGATTGTATTCTTATGCTTATTAAGATCGATACATTCATACAAAAAGTATGTGGCATACACTTTGTGAATGACATATTTATCATATTTTACTTCCGGCATAAAAAATACAAAAGACGAAACACAGGAAGACATTTATCAAGAATACACGCATTTTATATTTTATAGAAAGTAATTATTAACTAAGCAGAATGATTTTAAGAATAAACCGATTTTATGAAATTACCGTTGTTGACATTCTGACCTAATTTGTTAAATATAACTTAAGTCGTATTCATTAGTATATAAGGTAAATAAACTAAATATTTCTAAATGCTCTACTGATTACGTTGTAGCGAAAATTATTTTCTGAAATAGTGATTATTTTCAATGATGTTTTAGTCTTTAAAACGAAGTCTTTCCATAAACATTTTAACCAATTTGAAATTCATGGAATTTGGTTTAAATTTACAATTAATCAAAAGGATATTGTTGTCCATACATTATATATTTGACGGCGATGCGCCAAAAAGTGAGATTCATTACAGTGTAATAGCCACATAGTTATGTTTCTAGAGATTTATATTATGAAACATAAAATATCGTTTAGAGATCTACGTATATCAACCTCACTTGATTTGAGAAAATGTCTGAATGTTCTGAAAATATGATCACCGTATGATAAAAGAATTTCTAACCGTAGGCAAAATGGCGATCCAAAAAGAGGAACTTTTGAATTTTAAAAAATAGTCGTGGCACTGTGAAACGTGTAAAAGGTGCTGTAAGGGAAATTACATTAAATTAAATTAAAGTGCCATTGTCCTTGTGAGGCTATTTTTGTTAATATTAAACAGTTCAATGTTTATAAACAAATATACTAAATGGTTACCTCTTAACTTTGCAATATCTGTTAATGTCTATAGATAAGAATTTTATAAAAATATTCAGATGATGCGGTTATTTGAAGTTCATTATACTTAAAATTTAACAGTTGTTTAAATAACACGCAAAATTTTAGAAACATTGTTCGAACGAGAAAGATATATATGATCCACAATTTGTCATGACATTGATTTATTTTCAGCTTGTAAATTTTTAGATAGACTGCTTTTTTTGTCTACATGATGGAAATTTGATTTAATTCAGAACGTTACATTATGTAATTAAATGAAATTTGTTTAACGTTATATCTCTGAAAACAGCAGCACATTATGACATACAAAATATATAAGAGAGCTAAGGCAGCAACTAGAATGCAACTAGACAGAAAACGAGCTATATTTGACGTATCCCAAGGAACTAATTACTGAGGCGGACACAAATTAGCTCCTCTGTAAAAATTCTAGGGGTCACCAGCAACGAGCGTTTCAGATCTTCAGAATGAATATCAATCTGTACATGTGAATTTTAACCACTGTATAACTAGAAATATATAATCACTAGTTAATCTACTCCTGCAGCTTCTTCTCTCGCACTTCCCACCTGTGGAACTCGCTCCCATATTCTTGCTTTCCTGACGGCTACAACCTCCAGAAATTTAAATGCAAAGTCAATACTCATCTACTAACCACTGGACTCTAGCTCTCTCCCCACCCCTGTATAACCTTCCCTTTCTCTCAACCTTTGTATCTGTCATCGCACCTGCATTCTGTTGTTCCTTTCTAGAATTTTTAATCACTAGGTAAATAAAAATTATAATCAATACGTAACTAAAATATTTTATCATTACGTAACAAAAATTTGTACTCAGTACGTAACTAGAAATTTTTATCAATACATAATTGGAAATAAATATGTAATGACTACTTAACTAGAAATTTTTATCAGTACATAATTGGAAATATGTAATGACTGCTTAACTAGAAATTTTTATCAGTACATAATTGGAAATATGTAATGACTACTTAACTAGAAATTTTTATCACTACATAATTGGAAATATGTAATGACTGCTTAACTAGAAATTTTTATCACTACATAATTGGAAATATGTAATGACTACTTAACTAGAAATTTTTATTACTACATAATTGGAAATATGTAATGACTGCTTAACTAGAAATTTTTATCACTACATAATTGGAAATATGTAATGACTGCTTAACTAGAAATTTTTATCAGTACATAATTGGAAATATGTAATGACTACTTAACTAGAAATTTTTATCACTACATAATTGGAAATATGTAATGATTACTTAACTAGAAATTTTTATCAGTACATAATTGGAAATATGTAATGACTACTTAACTAGAAATTTTTATCAGTACATAATTGGAAATATGTAATGACTGCTTATCTAGAAATTTTTATCACTACATAATTGGAAATATGTAATGACTGCTTAACTAGAAATTTTTATCAGTACATAATTGGAAATATGTAATGACTACTTAACTAGAAATTTTTATCACTACATAATTGGAAATATGTAATGACTACTTAACTAGAAATTTTTATCACTACATAATTGGAAATATGTAATGACTACTTAACTAGAAATTTTTATCACTACATAATTGGAAATATGTAATGACTACTTAACTAGAAATTTTTATCACTACATAATTGGAAATATGTAATGACTGCTTAACTAGAAATTTTTATCAGTACATAATTGGAAATATGTAATGACTGCTTAACTAGAAATTTTTGTCACTACATAATTGGAAATATGTAATGACTGCTTAACTAGAAATTTTTATCAGTACATAATTGGAAATATGTAATGACTACTTAACTAGAAATTTTTATCACTACATAATTGGAAATATGTAATGACTACTTAACTAGAAATTTTTATCAGTACATAATTGGAAATATGTAATGACTGCTTAACTAGAAATTTTTATCAGTACATAATTGGAAATATGTAATGACTACTTAACTAGAAATTTTTATCACTACATAATTGGAAATATGTAATGACTACTTAACTAGAAATTTTTATCACTACATAATTGGAAATATGTAATGACTACTTAACTAGAAATTTTTATCAGTACATAATTGGAAATATGTAATGACTGCTTAACTAGAAATTTTTATCAGTACATAATTGGAAATATGTAATGACTACTTAACTAGAAATTTTTATCACTACATAATTGGAAATATGTAATGACTACTTAACTAGAAATTTTTATCACTACATAATTGGAAATATGTAATGACTACTTAACTAGAAATTTTTATCACTACATAATTGGAAATATGTAACAAGAAATTTATGATCACTACGCAACGAGAAATCTGTAGTCACGATGTAAAAAGATTACAATCATCACCTAACTAAAATTTTGTTTTCACTACGTCGCTAGAAACTTTTTGATCACTATGTAATTGGAAATTTTTTATCACCACGTAACTACTGGTTATGAAAAAACAGAAAAAAAACCCCAAAAAACAAAAAGAAACGTAAGTCTGGTAGTGGTGTATTAGATATCGACCCGAAACGACAAACCGGAATGCCAAGTTTGAATTCCAGTTTAATCCCCTGCATTCACTTACGCACAAATACGCTTGGAAAATGTATTAATCCGTCTCTTACCTCCAGCTGTGGGTTAAATAACAGGACAGATTGGGTTATATAGCGTTGGCTGGCAACCAGCCTACCGCAGAAAGCAATGGTAACCTACTGCGGAATAATCTTCTTCCCAGTCAGTCATGTCTCTTTCTAGACATGATCGACCAAAGCGAGTATCATGTATGCCTCTTAACTGGCCGAAGTCTAGCATTGTTCTGATTAAAGACGCTGCTATGCCAGATTGCTAATACCGAATGCTTTTTAATGATTGATACCTTTACTCTGTCCAATTGAGAATAGTAGATGTCTGGATTCAATTTCTGATTTCTGGAAATCCATTCCAATTTCACTAAATAAACAGTGTCACAAAATCCTTCGACTGCTCATCAGTTCATTTTTCTGATGTTCATTTCAGTTTCACACTCTTGTAAATTTGTTTTTTCTTCGCCTGTGACCCTTATTTTAAATATAATGGACTTTTTATCGACTTGTATAGTGAATACATTCTATTAATTTATTCCTTTAAATTGTGAGGAACGTTTTTGTCATCCAGCTAAAAATTTAAAATTATAACTTAGCGAATTCCTTAAAAAGATTTCTTTCAGCTATGGCACATTTTTTTTTAGTGTTTCTTCTGTTTGCACAACGTTTTATTTGTTATCGGATAAAAGACAGCATCGGGATAAAAATTTGTCTAATTACGTTCATTTTCTATTTTAAGATAAAATACTTAAAATTCAAAATCCGTACAAGCCTAGACAAACGGTGAAATTTCAGATGTATGTATGTATGTCATCTACTCCAGTCACGTGTGAAATTATATCATGTTTTCCGATGCTACCTATTGAGAAATACCCCGAACGTTTGTTCCAAAGCAGCAGGTAGAGTCTGTCTGATTGAAAATTTATTTTCATAATAAGAGAACTAGCATACATACTACTTGTAGTTGAGCAAGATATTTTTTTTTAATCACATCACCCCAAGCAAGGCGGTAAGGCTAGTGGTGTGCAGGGGGCTACGTAAGAGTGAATAGATTGGAAAAGAGAAAGCCGGACACCACGTCCTAAACAGGGAACAAGGGATGAGCCTCTATAGCTGTTCAATAGACATGAGTGGAGTGTAAATCGGGCGATAGTTCAGTCTATCTCCTACAATTAAAAAATAAAAGATAAAAAAATAAACAAAAAAGAAAGTGAAAAGATTGGAAAAGAGAAAACAGGAAACCACATCCGAAACAGGGAACAAGGGATGAGCCTCTAGACCTGTTCAATAGATGTGGGTGGAGTGTGAACGGGGCGATAGTTCAGTCTATCTACCCCAATTGAAAAAACAATAAGCAAAAAAGAAAGTGAGAAGATAGGAAACTACGACCGAAGTCGAAGGAAAATATACCGGAAACCCCCTTCCTAAACAAGAAACATGGCGATCACCTCTACTCCTGTTCAAAGAAGGGGGCGGAGAGTAAAACCAGGTGATGGTGGGTACTATCTACTCCAATAATAAAAAAAAAGTTTTAACTTAGTATAAGTCGAAACGAGATTTAAACGCAAAAATTATTTACAATAGCAGAATACTACCCCTGTTAAAAAATTCAGACAATATAAAGACAAAAATTAAACAGACAAAAATTAAAATAAAATGCGGAAATCAACATACTAGTTAGGTAGGACAGAATGAAAAAGTTGAGCAGAAATACCGAACTTCAACAACTTTGTCAGCTCGAGAAACATAGTTTTAACGCATAGCGCCAAACTAGTTCAGAAATATCTATATATGTAGAAATTCTTGGCAAAAATTCAGAAACATCTAAACTGAAAAAAAAGCTTTCTGAAATTAATTATTACAAATGCCATCGATGTAAAGAAGCGTGTAGGTCTTAGGGAGGAAGGACTATGCCTCGAATCATGTGGACCGCCACGACAGAATCACAAAGCACTCTACCAAATCACATGATTTAAGAGATTCAGCAACAGAACGGCTGAAATTGATATCAAGTGTAAAGGGAAGAGAAAATAATGATATAATCAAGGTTTTAACATTTCACAGTAATTCAAGCAGAAAATTTTAGGAAAGAACTCTTTATCAGTACTGAACAAAGATGTGACAGTTACTGGATTTGAGAAACGTAATTTTCTGAACTAATATTTCAACATAATGATTTTATGAATTTCAACCGATAGTAGTCAATGATGCTGAATGTTTCGTGATAAGAAAGCCGCTAATATTAACATTCAGTGAAATAATACCTATCTTTTCTAAATGTTTCCGGTTTAATATAAAAGCAGTGAGATTCGTTCCGCGATCATGAACTTCCACATGACTCTGTCTCTTGTCTCTCTCAAAATTCTTCCTTTTATTATCTGTCCTAAAACCCATCCTGCCATTCCTTTTCTCAGGCCTAAGCCTTACAGTGCTTTCCTCTATATCTCTTTCCCTCTATCCGTCCTGCGGGTATTAAATTCCCCAGGCCATTTTTCTCGTCCTTAATCACATGTTCAGTCCATGGTATTCTCAGCAAGATTCTGTAGAACCACATTTCTACTGCCTCAAACCACTGCTTCATGTTTTATGAGACCGTCCAACATTCACTGCTATGTAGAAGAGCAGATATCACACAGCAATCTAGCATTCTTTTCTTTGTTTCCATTGAGATTTTCTTGTCTTTCTGTTCTCTGGTTATCTTTCGAAATGCGTTTTTGCCAATAATTCTTTGGATCAAGATATCGCATTTTCCATCCTCTGTTTAGCATGTTTCCAAAGTATTTAATTTTCTTTACTTGTTTTATTTCATTTTCGGAAGTTCGTTTTCCTAATGACCATTTGTTTAGTTTCCCTGAAGTTTATGCTTATTCCTTTCCTTGCTTTCTCTTGCTATCTTTTGTAGGAATCCTGTATCCTTCTTTCCGTGTCTGTTATCAGCACTGTGTCATCTGTGTGTTTTACATTATTGAGCGTGTGATCTCCAATAACGAATCCATGCAAGTGTTTTATTTCCCTCAGTATCGTTTCGCTGTATAAGTTGAATAGATACGGTTAGAAAATACATCCTTGTCTTACGCTCATTAAACTGATCGTTCGGTGGAGCTCACATTAATTTGCACCTGGTTTTTTAGGTAGTGCTATAAGTGTGGATCTGATTAGGTCCTCCGGTATGTAGATTTCTTTTTTCTGTGAGTCTCTCTATGCCAGAAACTTCTAATGGCATCAACATCTCTATTAGAATCTCATCGGGTCCTGCTGCTTTATTTCTGTTCAATTTGGTCATTGCCGATTCCACTTCGGTTTTTAATGTTTCTAGTCCCTCCGTATTTTCCTTTATTGTTGTTTGCTCCCTCTTGTCGTGCAAGAGATCAGCATTATACTCATCCCATCTCTAAGTTTCATTGAAAAATGTTTTTACACTCCCTGTTGAAGACTGCATCTTTGAATTCTTCTCCTGGATGAGATTTCGACTTATACCTCATTCATCTCCTTGTTTCTTTTCTGCTGCTCATATACCATATTCCGCAGGAGTCAATTCGACCGGCATTACCGGAGTGACATGTCTAATCACTAAAGGTGGTTCTTTGTCTCTGCTCATATTGTATATATGTATGTCCTAAATAATCCTAAGCTGTTGTTTGCTAATAGAATAAATCAGCATATAGCATCTTGCAAGTAAACTCCAAAGATTACTGGCGGATAATTAAGAGTGTGCTGAATAACAGCAAACCCTCGATCATACCTCTCTTCAACCACTTCGAATTTCTCACATGAAAAGCAAACAATGTCAATTGCTTTGCAAACAAATTCCCATTCAACTCCACACTTGATTCATCTGGAGTATCGACATCCAATTTTCCACCTAGAACTGAGGGTCAAATGATTATATATATATATATATATATATATAACCCTATCTCTGCTTTCTAACTTAATTTCCAAGGTTGACACTCATAAGGCAAGCGGAGGTAATAAAACACCAGTTATTGTTCGAAAGAAATGTTCCCCTGAGCTGGCTCCAGTCTTCTCTAATTGCTTCCTGCTTTCCTGCTTGTTGCGAGTCCTTTTCTGTAATTCTTCTTTTCAAGAGTTCTGAAGAGCACACTTCCCACTATAATTTTCGTCCTGTTAGCCTATTATCTCTTTGGGAAGGTATTCCAGGCTGTTACCAATGCTGAAAAAGGCATTTCACACCTCACAACCTGCTTTCTGACAAACAATATGGCTTTCGCTTCACCGGGCGCTAACCCCCATCACTGAATATACATAGTAAACTTTCGATAAGAACGGCGAGACTCGAGATGTTGCTCTTGATATTGCAAAAGCATTTGATAGGGTTTGGCATGTTGTCCTTCTCTGCAATCACCAGAGCTACGGTATTTCTGAATTATTGTTTAATTTAATCTAATCTTTCCTGGCAAATCATGTAAGGAAGAGTGTTTTGAATGAGCAAGCTTCTAGATTGTTTCATACAAAAGCAGGCATTCCTCAGGCTTCTATCGTAGGTCCTAAGCTTTTTTCTGATCTTCATCAATGAGCTTCTCTATGTAATCTGTTCCCAGGTAGGCATCTATGCAGATGACAACACCATTTACTCCCGTTTCAAAAGTAAATCTGCTTAGGCTGGCAAAGTAAACCTCGCCGCTGCCTTTCGAAATGTAAATCAATCTGTGATTAAATGAAGTATGAAATAACTCGTAAATTTTAATGCTAATAAAACGAAACTACCATTTAGACCGGATGGCGATAGTGCCCTAGAGAGCAACACACTACGTCCCCTTGATGTCACTCATGTAAACGAACTCAAGTGGAATGACTACATCAAATCCATAACACTATTCTACGAAGGTTGTGTCACTGTGTCGACACAGAAAGTTCTCGTCAGTAACAGATTTGCATATTTATAAATCTCCCATTCGTCCCTGCATTGAACACCCTTGCCATGTCTGATTAGGTGCTCCTTACGGTTCTCTCAAAATCTACAGAATGCTCTGCAATATATTGATTCTGACTTCGCAACTAGCCTTTCTAACCGAGATGATATGGCTTCCATCTGTCTTTCAGAGTCTGGCATGCTGGCCTTATATTCAGGCCGTTGGGCTACGGTATAAATAGACAATTGTTTGATCTAATTTAGTAATTCCTTTCAAATCGCACAATGAATGTAGTTTTGAACAGACATGCATCCCAGTACTATCACACGAGTGCGAGTGTCCATCAAGGCTCTATTCTAGGTCCCACGCTATTCCTTATCCACATTAGCGATCTCCCCGATGTAATATTATCCCAAGTAGGCATATACGCTGACGACACTACGGTTTACTATAGCCTTGATCAAAAATCTGCCGAGGCTGACAAAGTAAACCTCGCTGCCGAGCTTGAAAAAGACCTTCAATCTGTGGTGGTCTGGGGTAAGAAATGGCTCGTGAATTGTAATGCCTCCAAAACGAAGCTGCTATCTATTAACTATCACAGACAATCGCTTCTACTCCCCAGTAGCATGGATCAGGCTAGTCTCCCTGAAAGTAAAACAATGCGCCTGCTTGAGTTAACTCTCACAACAGACCTCAAGTGAAATGACTATATAGAATTCATAGCCAAATCCCCTGCTAAGAAGGTCGGTTTTCTGTGTAGGGCCAGGAAGTTTTTCCAGTCTGAATCAATCCTGCACATATACAAATCTACCATCTACTCGTGCATTGAATACTGCTGTCATACCTAGTCGGGTGCTTCTGCTATCCACCTAGGGGTCCTTGAAATATCCAACGGAGAATCTGTAATGTAATTGATCTCGACATAGCAGCTCAGACATATTCATTTTCTCACCGGTGCAATGTGGCTTTCCTGTATCTCTTCTACAAATACTTGCACGTCTTCTGCTCA
Organism: Ascarosepion bandense; assembly: GCA_037127315.1. Taxonomy (NCBI): domain Eukaryota; kingdom Metazoa; phylum Mollusca; class Cephalopoda; order Sepiida; family Sepiidae; genus Ascarosepion; species Ascarosepion bandense. The sequence goes on from JBBBDQ010001492.1 coordinate 2,430,787, forward strand.
AGTGAACTTAGGTCACTATATATGAATTTACTCCAGCCACAAGATTAGCAACTAAGTCACACCCTTTTACTGTGAAACCAATAAAATGCAAACGCAAAATCTACTCCATCAGCTTCTTTTCTCGCACTTCCCGCCTCTGAAATTACCTTGCATTTATTGCTTCCTCCACAACTACAATCCCCAAGAATTTAAATCTAAAGTCGTCATCTCTTCTCTCATTTATTTGCATTATCACTCTCATGCCCCTTTCTCCATCCACTCCACTCTCATCAGTATTCTCATCCTTCTCTCAACCACTTTCTGACACGCCCTATAACCTGTCATTCTTTCTCATAACTTACCCTTTACGGAATCCCATGCACAACAGTGGCAGTAAAATGCTTTGTTTGGGGTGATACGATTTTTTAAAAAAATATAATCATGGCAACTGCTCAGTCATGTTTTTTGGCTAGTGACCAGACCACACGTATTTAAGTGTGGTAATACATTGTACGTTGAGGTACAGTGAATATCGGCTCGGAACGAGAAACCTGAGAGCCGAGTTCGAATTCCAGTTGAATCCATTGTATTCACTTACGCGCTTGGGAAAGGTATTAATCCGTATCTTCCTTCCAGTTATGGGTTAAATAGCAGGACAAACTGGGTTCTATAGCCTTTGTCAGCAACCAGTGTACCGCAGAAAGCAATGGCAACCTACTGCGGGATAATCTTCTGCCCAGTCAGTCATGTCTCTTTCGAGACATGATCGCCCAAGCGTGTTTCACGTATGGCACTTAACTGACTGACTGACTACATTGTTATCAAGGTCCCATCCTTTTATTGCCGAAATAGCTAAATGTAAATGCAACTTCTAGTTTTTTCATATGCGAAACTTCCTTCCATTTACTTACTTCTCTGATGTTTACAGTCTCCAATTATTTAAATGTACCGCCAATTGCCATCTTCTATCTATTGTTTCCCATAAATCTCTTATACTTCCTTAGACATCCCGTATGCCTTACTTTTTTCTTACTCTCACGGTAATCCTCCCACTATGCACCAGTGGCGTTCCTGCTTCGTAAGAGAAAAAATATAAGATGTGCAGGTTTTTGTAGTTTGCAAACTAGAATTCCCAAAGCAAACTGAACATTACACTCTAAATTCACCGGCCGACTTTATATTTTACACTCTAATGTATATATAGTCAAATCCAATTGAACAGAACAACAAAGAAATATTTTCAAGTGTCCCTTCTTATACTTAATGATTGGCGTATATTTGTATTATGTCACCATTTCGCATTGTGTCATAATACGTTTGTATAAGATTAGTATAGCTATATTGTATAGAATTTATCAAATTAGATCTTTCAAACAATCAGATTTATTTTTTTATTAATCTTATTTATATAAACACCAGTCAATTTCATTTACGTGTAATGAATTGATCATTCAAAATTAAGTAAATGGACGTCATCTAAATTAGATCTAAAGTAACTTAAATGTGTTTATTCCGTTCTTAATTCACTACACATTGTTATTTCCAAGAAGAATATTCTTTGCCGACGTTTCGTATATTCAGTGAGATGCAAAACACATGACGCGTTTCCTTTGTATGAACGGGGCTTTTAATTGCAACCTTTATGACTGATATAACTTATTTTCCTAGGCTTAAATAAAAAAAAAACATTGAAATTTTTCCTTTGACTTAGATCGAAAATAACATTTTTCCCAAAAATTTCTTTTGAAGTGCATTGATCTTTGTAGACATTTCGAATTTCTTTTATTTTTAACTATTCAGTTATTTTATTTCTTTCCTTCCGTTATCAAAGTTTATGGTATTTATATAGAAATGCTTCTGACGTTTTGAAAAGAGTAAAAAATATCTCTGACCTTTGTCCGGGTCAAATTCCACGGGAAGTTAATAAATGAAAATAAATATTCGTACACAGTCTTGAATCATTTTGTGTCACTTGAATAATTCTGACTAACTGCCTACATACTCAGTATGTATAAACTCTTTATCTCAATCCATATCGAGGCGAATCCATCGTTGTTTCTTTAACTCTTATATAGTTTACAATTTCTAGAATGGAATGATATGAAGTATAACGCGAATTATTTATCACATTGCTATACATTGTCATTATAACGAAATCTGATCATAAGTTAGAAAGTAATTCGATTTCTTTATCGAAATGCGTTGCAGTCATTGAATTAAAATTTTGTACAGAATGATTAAACTTATTAAAATTAGTTTTCCATTTGAACTTTTATTTTTTTATTTAACCAAATGAAAATATCACGTCTTTAATGAAAGGCAAAAATGAGGTAAACTATAATATTCGAAATACTAAATAACTAAATACCTTTTACAAAAAACTCCTTAATTGGCTAACATCTCAGACTATTTAGAAATAGTATGGACACAAACAAACTAAATTCATTTTTTCCTAAACTTTATTCAACAAACTTTTCTGCATACTACCACTGCGTATATCATTTGAAAATTGCATATTGAGGCACAATAGTGAATAAATAATGTCAAGTTCTGGGGAGATTGGTAAATATTCTCTATTATCCTGGCAAATCCGGTGCTATTTCTGACTGCCAACTCATCGAAACATTATCAAAAACAAAGTTTTGCACATCGGTTTTCCTCGTCAAAATAAAAAAAAATCAAATTGATTCTTTTTTTTTTTTTTGCTAAAAGAATAAAACTCATATGAAACTTTTAGAATATTCTGAATGTTTTATTTTAACCAGTTTCATGCCATTAATGATTAGTGATGATAAGAATAGTGAATCACGGCCAGTTATTTTGTATACATTGAAGTCATTTGACAGAATTTGTTATATAGATTGTCTTCATAAGTTTAAAGGTCATGGTATTTCTGGACGAAATTTTGAACTGATTCAGTCTTTTATATACAATTGTGAAATGGAAGTGGACTTGAATGGCCACTCTCTAGATTGTTTTGCATTAATGCAGATGTTCCACAGGACTCTATCCTTGGACTTACTTTTTTTAATATTTTATATAAATGATCTTCCTCATGTTCTCAGCTCGGTATCTATGCTGATGACCATTTACTTCCGTCTTAATAGTAAGTCTGAGTAGTTAGAAAAGTTCAAATAGGTTGCTGATCTGAAGCAAAATGATATATACTTTCTTTTTAAATGGGGGACAGAGTGGCTTGTTAATTTTGATGCCCCTAAAATGAAACTATTCTTTTTAGGCATCTGGGAGAAGCCTATTTAACAACCATCAGCATGACTTATGCCAATCTACAAGATAGAGACTCATTGTGACTTTTCGAACGAATGTTTCCTGTTTACATGAAGAGGAAATAGTATATTGAATTAACTGCTATGTCTGCATCGAGGAAGGTTGCTTTACTGTGTTGTACCAGAAAACTGCTGTCCTTACATATCTATGAGACTGACATTCTTCCTTGCTTTGAAGATCGTTATCGCATCTTGCCAGGTACCCTTGCTATATATTTTAAAAAAATCCTGATAAATCTCATGAAAAATCTGCATTCTTAATGGTTCTACTCTGGCATCACGTTTTCAGTCACCTTCCACTGCCGTGTCATCCCTGGGAATTTTCTATAAATATAAAATCCGAATGACGAATTGTCGTCTAAATTTCTCAAAATGAAAATGACAGTGATATGTCATTGATGTTGTGGTCTTAGAAATTTTCATTGAGTTATGTGGTCTTAGAAATTGTCTGACAACCATGCCTGGGTTCTCTTTTTGTGTGGCATGGTGCAGAGTTCTGTTGCGATATATAGGATTTTTCAGCATTCATCCCACTGACCATGCTTCAACAACGGTTTAAAGGCAGTTGATATAATGGTTCTGTGTTGAATCTGGGGCCCTGAAGGAAAATGAATCGATGCATAACACCATCATTACTAGTGATAACTCCAAACACCTTCGTAATCATTATAATATTTACCCAATTTTTTTCCAAATCCTTTGCACTAACCTGAAACTGACACCCAAACCCATAGCATCTTTTAACTACAAGGTAATTGCTCTGATGTTCTTATGATAACTAGAGATTTTGAATATAAGCGCAGTAAAACATTTCCGGTTCTTCACCCGCAATGCACAATAAATATGAATGAACACCTTACTAGAATATTATCGATATCCCATTGGAATATTAATTGAAATAATTCGGTAATATTAACCGATATCCTACTTGAATATTCATTTATATATAACTAGGAATATTAACCGATATCCCATTTAGATATAATCGAAATAATTCGGTAATATTAACCGATCTCCTACTTGAATATTCATTTATATATAACTAGAATATTAACCATTATCCCATTGGAATATTAATCGAAATAATTCCGGTAATATTAACCGATATCCTACTTGAATATTCATTTATATATAACTGAATATTAACCGATATCCATTGGAATATTAATTGAAACAATTCGGTAATATTAACCGATATCCTACTTGAATATTCATTTATATATAACTAGAATATTAACCGATATCCCATTGGAATATTAATTGAAATAATTCAGTAATATTAACCGATATCCTACTTGAATATTCATTTATATATAACTAGAATGATAACCGATATCCCATTGGAATATTAATTGAAATAATTCAGTAATATTAACTGCGATATCCTACTTGAATATTCATTTATATATAACTAGATATTAACCGATATCCCATTGGAATATTAATCGAAATAATTCGGTAATATTAACCGATATCCTACTTGAATATTCATTTATATATAACTAGAATATTAACCGATATCCATTGAATATTAATCGAAATAATTCGGTAATATTAACCGATATCCTACTTGAATATTCATTTATATATAACTAGAATATTAACCGATATCCCATTGGAATATTAATCGAAATAATTCGGTAATATTAACCGATATCCTACTTGAATATTCATTTATATATAACTAGAATATTAACCGATATCCCATTGGAATATTAATCGAAATAATTCGTGTATTAAACTAGTATCTACTTGAATATTCATTTATATATAACTAGAATATTAACCGATATCCCATTGGAATATTAATCAGAAATAATTCAGTAATATTAACCGATATCCTACTTGAATATTCATTTATATATAACCAGAATATTAACCGATATCACATTGGAATATTAATCAATAATTCATTAAATATTAACCGATATCTACTTGAATATTCATTTATATATAACTAGAATATTAACCGATATCCATTAGGTGTAATTGAAATAATTCGGTAATATTACTTGATATCCTACTTGAATATTCATTTTATATATAACTAGAATATTAACCGATATCCCATTGGAATATTAATCGAGAAAATAATTCATTAATATTAACCGATATCCTACTTGAATATTCATTTATATATAACTAGAATATTAAACGATATCAGTAGGAATATTAATCAAAATAATTCAGTAATATTAACCGATATCCTACTTGAATATTCATTTATATATAACTAGAATATTAAGCCGATATCCATTGGAATATTAATCAAAATAGACTGATAATATTAACCACGATATCTACTTGAATATTCATTTATATATAACTAGAATATTAACCGATATCCCGCTTGGAATATTAATCGAATAATTCGGTAATATTAACCGATATCCTACTTGAATATTCGACATATATAACTAGAATATTAACCGATATCCAAGTAGAATATTAATCGAAATAATTCGGTAATATTAACCGATATCCTACTTGAATATTCATTTATATATAACTGAAAATGTGCTCGATATCCCATTTAGATAATCGAAATAATTCGGTAATATTAGCCGATATCCTACTTGAATATTCATTTTATATATAATAAAATATTAACCGATATCCATTGGAATATTAATCGAAATAATTTCATTAATATGGCAATATCCTACTTGAATATTCATTTATATATAACTAGAATATTAGCAGTATCCATTGGAATATTAATCAAAATAATTCATAGCCTTCAACCATATCTACTTGAATATTCATTTATATACTGCTAAATGTGCTCAATGCTCCATTAGAATAATAATCGATATAATTTCACACGTAATGATAACCGATATCACATGAATATTTACTTATATATTACTAGAATATTAACTGATATCCTACTGGAATATTAATCGATATCTCCCTAGAATATTAACCGATATCCCACTGGAATATTAATCGATATCTTACTAGAATATTATCCGATATCTTACTGGAGTATTAATTGATATCTTACTATAATATTGACCGCTATCCTACTTAAATATTAAATGATATTTTCTTAGAATATTAACTGTCACATCATTATTCTTATTAGAATATGAACTTGTCACATTTTTTTTTTTATAAGCGTTTCACCCCGAGCACGGCATGTCACTGCCACTACTGTGCAGGGGGCTACGTAGAGTGGAGAAAGGCTGATTAAATATAGGAAATAACAGAGGGTGGGTGATAGGCGGGTGAGGATACCGAGAATGAGGGTTGGGTAGATGAGAGTGTTGTGAGAATAGTTGGGAGTTAGTGTGATAGGAGGTGTCTATTGACCCTACATTTAAACACCTGGAGATTGTAACTGTCGGGAAAGCAGACTTGTGGAAGGGAGTTCCACAGGCGGGAAGCGCGAGAAAAGAAGCTGTTGGAGTAGAATTTACGGTTACATCTTATTTGTTTAACTGTAAAAGGGTGGGACCTAGTTGCTAATCTAGTATCTCGTGTAAATTCGTGCTTAGGCGGCACCAGTGATCTAAGCTCATCGGAGCAGAAGCCATGAAAGTACTTGTAGAAGAGGCACAGGGAAGCTATATCACGCCGGTGTGAGAGCGGCTGCAGCCGGTCTGCCAAGTCAGTATCAACCACGTTACAGATCCTCCTTTGTATTTAACAGTTTTAATGAAAAGATCTAACTGCAATTTCTATACCAACATTTTTATCGCATGTTCACCATTTTGCTTTCCAGCTAAATTTGGTCTTTTAAGAATTAAGTGCAATGTCACTTGGCATCTTCTGTTTCTTAATTCTTCCTCTTTTACTGTTCTTTTTTCTGAATAGTATATTTTCGTGGTGGTCCAGTGGATATCGGCTCGGAACAAGAAATCGGAGAGCTGAGTTCGAAATCCAGTTGAATTCATTGCATTCACTTACGCGCAAATACCCTTGGGAAAGGTATTACTCCGTCTCTTCCTTCCAGTTATGGGTTAAATAACAGGACAGATTGGGTTTTATAGCCTTGGCTGGCAACCAGTCTACCGCAGAAAGCAATGGCAGCCTACTGCGGGATAATCTTATGCCTAGCCAGTCATGTCTCTTTCGAGACATGATCGCCCAAGCGTGTTTCACGTATGGCAAATAACTGACTGATATTTTCTCATATTCTCTAACAGTCAATAACTGCTTGCGTCTTAGCTGTTTTATTGCCTTGCATGGGTGAAATTATTTAAAAAATAAAATCGAAACTACCAATATTTAAAGCAAAGTAGCAAAATGTTTGATCGTTACAATCTTGTTGATCTTAATTCTGAAGCTCCCATCATCTTTCGATATCCTAAAACCGCCATTTTTTGTCAACTGGAGGAGAACGCTCATCGATGTTCATACATATACGGTATGCATTTATAAATGTTACTTGAATTTAAAGTGTAATTCATTGATTAACTTATTTGAAAGAAAGATTATGGAAGTCAAATCGATTGGAAAAAGAAATTAAATTATTTTTCTTTTGCTGTAGAGGTTTCATCAAAAATCAATATAAAAAAAACGCGTATCTGATTCATCATCGTCAGTGAAACTAAGTACAGTAAACAAATGGCAGAAAAATATATTTACTGCATCTGCTTATTTAGCCTACATGTATTGTCCACTTCGGTAATAAAATTTGTCAGTTACCTTTTCTCTTACAACGATCTTTTCATTGTACAGAGTTAGACGAACATATATCGATTTTCACTTATCACCCAAATCGATTGTTCGAAAATATGTTTCCAGAGCCTCTGTTCATCCTATAGCGTGATATTAAACCATAACTTTGAACTAGCGTCACTTTTAAGATGGTTCTTTTATCTGTTTATATTGATGTAATAGTATGTTTTACTTATATAGGAGAAACATCGTTTACCGTGTGCCATTTCTTTGTAAATTTTAATATAGAATGTATTCGCAATTGAAAATAGAGGCGGATCTGTACGTAGGTATATAGTTAAATCTATAATCCAATGAATGTAATTTATTTTACACTACAATAACAATAATCCTAATTGTCAAAACAAATGTCTAGCCCTAATATTACACAATGACAATTTCAGTTTTTAAAGTTTAACTATTAAATATTTTAGGCTATGGATATATGGGTTCACGTTACTCGTAAATCTACATGGTTAATATATATATATAAAATCTAATTGCATTAAAAAGGTTATAGCTATATGATTGCATTAAATTGCATATGAAGTGTATTAATCTATATTTTGATTTATATATTTAGATGTATAGAAAAACATGACAGTTGATCCTGCTAGTAATATTTTACTAAGACATCAACTAATATTCTAGTAGGACATCGATTAGTATTCTAATAAGATATCGCTTAATATTGCTGTAGGATATCAGGTTAATATTATAGTAGAATATCGACTAATTAAGATATCGATTAATATTCCAGTAAGATATCGTTTAATATTCTACTAACCTATCGATTAATACTGAATTACGACATCATTTAATAGTCTAGGAACATATTGATTAATATTCCAGTAGGACATCGTTTAATATTCTAGAAAGATATCAATTAATATTACTATAGTACATCGGTTAATATTCTACAGAAACACAAATTATTATTCCAGTAGAATATCGGTTTATAATCTAGTAAGTTATAGATCAATATTCCAATGGGATGTCGGTTAATATTCTAGTAAGATATAAATTAATATTACAGTAGAACATGAGTTAATATGACAGTAAAATATCGATTTATACTCTAGTAGGATATTGGTTAATATTCCAGTAATGTATCGATTAATATTCCAGTCAGATAACAGTTAATATTCTAATAAGATATCAATTAATATTCCAGTAGGATATCAGTTAATATTCTAGTAAGATATAGATTTATATTTCAGTAGAATATCGGTCAAAATAATAGTAAGATATCAGTTAATACTCTAGTAAGATATCGGTTAATATTCTACTAAGATATCGATTAATATTCAAGTTGGATATCGGTCAATATTCTAGTAATATATTAATGAATATTCAAGTAGGATATCGGTTAATGTTCTTTTAAGATATCGATTAATATTCCAATGGGATAACGGGTAATATTCTAGTAAGATTTTCATTCATATTTTTGTGAATTCCGGAAGAAGAACCGCCCAAAATAATGCGAAACAAAACAGATATGGAAATAGAGAAGTAGGTTATATTGAACGTAATATACAAACTTGAACGCAGATTAGTAAATCCAAGAATACTATTAGTAAGAAATAAATATATACAAGTCTTGAAGTGAAGTCGTTGGAAATAGTATATCCGTGTTTATTATTCTAGCAGAGTTGATCTCAGAGCTAGTCTGACTTCTGATGCGGTAGTGTTTGGGTAAGTTCGGTATATCCCAGTAACTTACATATCAATTCCGGTACTCTCCAATAACTGGTACAGATCTCTACGAATAGTTTCAACTCTCTATGGCAGAAGTATATGTATACTCAGTCGGGTCCATTATCATATGCAAAGAGGGGAGATCCCACAACAATAATCCAGTAGGATATAAGTTGATATTCTAGTAAGATAAACACTAATATTCCAGTAGAATATCTGATAATATTTTAGTAAGATATAGATTAATCTTCTAAGGGAATATCAGTTAGTAAGTTATAGATTAATATTCCAGTAGGATATTGGTTAATATTCTAGTACGATATAGATTGATATTCCAGTAGAATATCAGTTAATATTTTAGTAAGATATAGATCAATATTCCTGTAGGATATCGGTTAATATTCTAGTAAGATATAGATTTATATTCTAGTAGAATATCGGTTAATATTTTAGTAAGATACAGATTCATATTCCAGTAGAATATCGGTTAATATTCTAGTAAGATATAGATTAATATCCAGTAGAATATTTGTTAATATTTTAATAAGTAATAGATTAATATTACAGGAGGATGTTGGTTAATATTCTAGTATGATATCGATTAATATTCTATTAGGATATCTGTTAATATTCTAGTAAGATATACAATAATATTCCAGTAGAATATCGGTTAATATTCTAGTGAATTATAGATTATCATTCCAGTAAGATATCCGTTAATGTCTCAGACCTTTTTTCTTAATTTTCTGATATCTTACCGGCATTAAATTAAACTGATGTATTCTGATTTTGCGTATAATTTAATTATTTTCCTTGTTGTTCGTATTTTCATATTTTCCGATAAAAATATCGAAACTGTTCAATGTATTTGTGCGAGAGTTTCACTGTATAAAAATATAATTTATAATTATATTAATTGAAACAAACGAGTCTGTTGAAACCAATGTCAGGGGACATGAGTGATTTCGTCGTTAGGCAATAATTAAAATCCGATGGTAGAAATAAAAATTGATTTTTTATTTAATTTCATGAACGAAATATTTTCCGGTTGAACATGTTAAAAAATATAAAAACAATTTTTGATTTCTCTGAGGGAATATTCATTTCAAATATTTTAAAAATTATATCAACATATGAAGACCTCGTAGTATTTTATGCCTTTGTCAGACACGATTATCAATGCTCGGTTTTAAATTGTCTGGCCGAAGAGAAGAGAGTTTTTCAAAATAAAAAATTAGTGGTGTTGTAAATTCATTCCAGGGAAATCAAACACTTTTTTTTTCAAGCTGATATGTGATTTGCGCCGTTTTAGTGTCAACCAAGGATTTTGTGAAAGGTATGGAATCGATCCAAACAAGTCTGATGTTCTGACCCGGGATAGATATTCAATAAAAAGAAGCGTCCAAGAAAATGTGAAATTATTCAATTAAAATTCACTTAGTCTAAAATTATATAATAAATGGAACTTTGTGTGCGTGTGTATGTGTGACTGTGTGTGTGTCCGTTACCTATAGACTCCGAAACGGCTGAACCGATTTTCTTGAAAATTTACACAATTGTACTATAAGCGTCTGCGAGTGTTCTTAGCAAGGTTTTGTGTCGAGGTACCCCCGATAAATATCGAAAATCGATAATCGAAAAAATCGGGCTATAGAAAGAATGGTCCGATTTTAATCAAATTTGATACACTCATAGACAAAGACAGAAGAAACGATATTCAGAAATTTCAAGGTTGCAGTTCTTACAATATTGCAGAAAATTGATTGTATATATATATATATATATATATAAGGTAAGATGTTTGTGTGTGCGTCTGTTTATCTGCCTGTTTGTATTTTTAAGCCCTTTTATTTTAGATTTTGCTTCGGTTTTGTCTCTAAGTAGGTATAATTGTTGTTCTTCGTCTCAGCCATGATACCATTTACTCAGAGGACTTATTTAGCTTTCAAAATTCAGTTTATGACGAAAAACATTATTTGCTATCGATACCAGGAGATCAAAATTTGACTAACATCCATTCATTTTTCTTTCACTCTACGGTTTCGCTTTAACTGGAAACAACTTTTGCTTTTTAGTCTTTCGTGCCAACGTCCAACGAGTTTGAGCTTCAGGACCAGGGATTAGTTTTAACGCTTTCATTAGACCCGAGCAATGCCGGGCTAAACTGATAGTTGTTTAAATAATTTAAGAACACGAAGTATATATATATATATATTAATCTGTAGTTTTTTATTTCAATACTGAAACTTTCCAACGACCATTTCCATTAACTTAACAAGTGTCATTTTATTTCTTTTCAAATCTATTCTATACAGTTTAGTCTGTTGAATGTTGTGTGAATGAACACCATTTATTATTGATAAAAAAATGATAGATGCAATTTTCTCTCAGCTGGTAGTATTTTAAAAGATAGGATAATGCGTATTAATTAAATTTAACGCGAATTTAGCATTAAACCCAACAAAAATTTTAGCATATCTACGACATTTAAATTCATTTGGAAAAAGTAAATATCAGTATTTATTTTCAAAATTCCAAATAGTGTCACGTACACATACGTGCAAATCAGTAATGCTAAAACGATATTATGAAAGAAATAAACCTGAGAGATTACCAAAGAAACATAATCAATACTAAATTGCTAAATCTGGTTCGATTTACCGAATTGGAAATTCACAATCGTTGAAATAGTTTACATGAGTGAAGACATATTTTACAATCTTCAACCTCTTTACACCAAACGTAATGTCGGAAATCCATCAATGACCATCGGTATTACTATGGCAAATATTCATATGAAATTGATTCTTTAAACCCATATGTTGAGTCCATAAACAATTATGAAACACCTTGCTATTTCCAAGAAATCGAATCCCCCTCGTTTCTTCCGTATATATTGTTATTAACGATAATTCATTAAAGACAGATTTTTGTCCAAGAAACCATCACATATTCCCACATGGATATTTCCAGGCAATCTTAATCTCTTCAAATTATAAATCTATTGTTATTTATTAGCCTTATTTTAATAATTATCTCTTCTTAATCTCTTTCAATCATATCAAACATCATTCATGAAACACATTTTATCAGTAATACACTACCTTGACAGTTTGAAATATAGAATAAATGTACTAGAAATTACTGATTCTTATCAATTACTGAGTGTGCTTCATCCAACAAATATAACCGAACATAAGGAAAATTATTACTGAATTGTGTTTCTGAAAACTCGTCTTAGAGTAATGCATATAAAATCGAGACCTGTGAAAAGAAATAATTGTTTTAAGTATTTATTTAAATTTATATTATGTTGTTAAACTTAAATTCTTTGAGAAAATACTTAGAAAATTGATTTAAGTTTCCGTGTGTTTAATTTCATGATTGCTCATGACTTGATTTACATAATTAATAAAACTGAAAATGAATAAGTATATTTAAATTGAAGACAATGAGTTATAACCCTATACTGTATAAATGTCTTGACTATATATTAAATTTAATACAATCTGATAGAAGACCGCAAAGATGAAATGATTCTATGGATGAAAATAATGTGTTTTGTTTTAGCGCTATATTTTTTTATTATGAGAATCGATATTCCATCAGTGATACTTACTGTGCATTTCTAAACAGAAATATCACTTATGGAAGTGATTTGAAAGGACAAAATGAATGATAGAAGATTATTTACAATCGGTAATATATGGGCAAAAAACAGTATTTTGACGTAATAAATATTTCCGAATACATTTAAGAACATCAAGTACATACTCCACCCACGTCTATTGAACAGGTGAAGAGGCTTATCCCTTGTTCCCTGTTTAGGATGTGGTTTCCGGCTTTCTCTTTTCCAATCTGTTCACTTTTCCATATTTTTTTTCAGTTGGAGTAGATAGACTGAACTATCGCCCGGTTCACACTCTACCCACGTCTATTGAACAGGTGTAGAGCCTCATCCCTTGTTCCCTGTTTAGGATGTGGTTTCCGGCTTTCTCTTTTTCAATTTGTTCACTTTCCTTATTGTTTTTCAATTGGAGTAGATAGACTTTACTATCGCCCGGCTCACAATCCACCCACGTCTATTGAACAGGTGTAGAGGGTCATCCCTTGTTCCCTGTTTAGGGTGTGTTTTCCGGCTTTCTCTTTTCCAATCTATTCACTCTTACGTAGCCCCCTGCACGCCAGTGGCCTCACCGCCTTGCCTGAATAAGAATAAAGCCTTCAGTATCAGACTTTAATCCAGATGCACGTAACCATCGATGAGTATTAATTTATTTAACTTTATCAACATTAGATTTATTGGCACGTTCTGGATATTGGCCATGCAGAGGTTTGTCTTGCCAGCGTTGTTTTATCTGTTCAAGAGCTTTATCTTTGGCTTTCATTTTCATATTTTTTCCGCAATAGTTTGTTCTTGGCTTCTGTTTTGCTTTTCTACAGAATCTACTAACTGTAAATCTTGTTTGTATTTACTACCTTCTTTTATTATTGAATATTTTTCTTTCTTTCTTCATGTTGCCTTACTAATTGTATCATCCAATCCTTTGTTGTTTCTATGTATGTTAGTAAGCCAATAGTCGTTGTCTTGTATGACAATTCTAGCTGAATAAGACCTCTTCCACCTTCTTTACGGGTATGCATAGACGGTCTACATCGGCTTTTGGATGATGCATCTTATGCTTAGAAAGAAGCTTTCTTGTTTTAGAATCCATTCACCTGATGTCGTTTAGAATCCAGTTTAAGATGTTGCAACTGTATTGGGCAACTGGGATTGCAAGGCTATTAATGTCCATTATTCTCTTCTGAGAATTCAATTCAGTTTTTAATATCATTCGTTGCCTTCTATAGTACTCTTTACGCACTATTTCTTTCATTTTGTTTATGGTGATTGTTTTCATTCTCATTTACACCTAGGTATTTATAAGCTTCTTCTGGTTCCAATTCTTTTATTGTTATAGCAGGGTCTAAGCTAATTGAGGATGTTTCTTGTATTGATCCACGTAAAACTGTAGCTTTAGCACATTTATTCAAATTGAATTTAATTCCAATATCTTCGCTGAAGCATTTTACAGTTTGCAGAAGACCTTCCAGCTCATTATCATTCTTAGCATATAACTTTAAGTCTTCCATGTAAAATAGATGGCTTATTTTCTTTTGGCCTACTTTATAACCACATTCTGTCTTATTAAGTTGACTGGTTAGTGCTATTAATGATATGCAGAATTGTAAGGGAGACAAAGAATCACCTTGAAATATACCTCTTTTGATGTTTATTTCATCAGACTTATAGGTTCCATTTATATGATTGAGGTAAAGGGTTATTTTCCATATAGACATGCACCGTTTGATGAAATTGATTATGACGAGTGATATCTTGAATATATTTAAAGTCTTTAAAATCCAGGAATGTGGCACACTATCGATTGCCTTACGATAATCTATCCAGGCAGTACTAAGATTTTTCTTTGTACTGTAGCAGTTTTCCAGGATCATTTTTTCATAAGCAATTGGTTTTTACATCCGTAACTGCTACGTTTGCACCCTTTTTGTTCAAGCGGTAACATGTCATTTCTTTCTAAGAATGAATATGTCTGTTTTGTTAAAATAGATATTATTAGTTTATATGTTGTCGGAAGGCATATAATTGGTCTGTAGTTTTTCGGGTTGTTTGTGTCACTATTCTTGTGTATAAGAATTGTAATTCCTTTGGTAATCCATGCAGGAATTTTAGTGGGATCACCAACCATTTCTTGAAGTTCTTTGGCTAGTTTATTATTATTATTATGAGTATTCTTCTTATTCTTCTTCTTCTTCTTCTTCTTCTTCTTCCTCTTCTTCTTCTTTTATTATTATTATTATTATTATTATTATTATTATTATTATTATTTCATTTTCTTCTTTAGTTCTGAAACAATAAATAAATCACTGGAATTTGAATAATGTTGAATATGCTGTTATGTATAAGTAATTGTTTATTAATATTTACTAATCTTAATTCTGATAGTCTAAAGAATCTAAGGTTTAATATGCTGAATAAAAAGATTTCATCCTTCTCGACGTTCAAATGCGAAAACGTTTCTTGTCAAAATAATATCAGCATTCACAATCATGATTATGTCCTGGTTGTACCCAGAAATAGTGTTACAGTTTGAGAAAGCCAAGGCTAGAATTGTCAGTGATTGACCGGAGTGACTTGCTGGCGGCTCATTTTGAGAGGGATGCCTTGCTTTTGTCTGGGTTTTTATTATAAGTCTAAAACAGCGCGATTTCACCAGAGAATCACGATAATTCTGAAGAGCCAATATTCCTCCAACATCCACGAATACATCCGGCTATGATCATTCACGAAGGAACGCTGGGCCAATATACGACACACGATCCTTTAAAATCATTCCACCTACTCTCTCTTAGAATCTAAGCTGTTGCCCTTAATAAAAAATACCAAAAAGAAATGACAATTTCTCGTTGATGCCGTTTTATGTAGTAGCGTGGTGATTCAGGAACGATACGGAACACAACAATATCAGTCAGGATTTTAATCAGTTAACTGCCACACCTGATACAGGCTGGGGCGATCGTATCTCGAAAGTGACATGACTGACTGTGCAGAATATTTTCCAACAGTAGGTTGTCATTACTTGCAGCGGTAGACTCGCTCTAAGCCAAGGATATAGAACCCAATCTGTCCTGTTATTCAATGTTTCTGGAGTGAAGAGATTGATTCATATCTTTCCCAGGGGTATTTGCGCGTAAGAAAACTCGGCTCCCCGATCTTTCGTTCCGAGTCGATATCTAATGCACCACATTTTCTGCAGTAGACAGGTTGCCAAGCAAGGCTATGTAACCCAATCTGTCCTGTTTTTTAACCCATAGCTGGTAGGAAGTGACGAATTAACACCTTTTCCACGAGTATTTGCGCGTAAGTGAATGCAACGAATTCAACTGGAATTCGAACTCAGCTCTCTGGGTCGTCGTTTTACTCCGATATCTACTGCACCACAACGCTTGGAAATCGGATTATTCACGAGGTTGTTTTTCTATGACTAATTGACAAGAATGGACGACTGAGATTTTGCGAAGTTCCTTCTGTATTGGTGTTGACATTTTGTTGATCGTTTTTTTCATTTTGATCATTTTTCCTTGACAGATCTGAACCGATTTTCTTCTATTCATTGTTGACAACACAAACTCATCTGACGCTGTTAAAACACAATCATTATTTTCTCAGTAGTTTCTGTGAAAATAATACTAGCAACATGGAAATATTCAATTTTACGCCATTGCTCCCAGATAAATGTCGCTTTACATTTAAGATTTCTTCTCTGCTTTCAGCGATGTCATTATTTGCCAAAAAGCTAAGTTACAGCGCAATTATATATTGAGTTTTAGATAGATAGATAGATAGATAGATAGATAGATAGATAGATAGATAGATAGATAGATAGATATCGGGTTTGTGATCGATTGGATTGATTTCATTATAATGATACGATCTTTTGAATTCAGCTTTTCCTCAAATAGTTTTCCAAATGTACCTAGTTTTCCGAATCTGATTATAATATATTTTCCATTTGGTTGATAATTATATGTTTAATTTAATTACTTGTCTATATTTCTATGGTTGGTAATTACACACATGCATATTTAAATATATATATTAGCATCATAGTCTGGCGTTTTCCGTGCAACTCAGAACATTTTTTAATTAGATGATTAATGCAGCGAGTTGCGATTTCCAAGCGCTTGTAGTCGCCGCCTCACTTTAAGACTCAGTTATATAAAAAATAATTAAAAACAAATTGTTGTTTAAAAATTGTTAAAAAATTCCATGAAAAAACTATTTTTATTTGTTTTGCGTAAACGCGAGTTGATGTTTTGTGTGACATTGTAAACAACATTGCGTTTGTTTTAGTTTCAAAATAACGGGGGAAAATATCTGCATTTTTTCTTCACTAAATAAATTTCAGAAATTTTCGAAGAATATTTAAAAATGTAGACATAGTAAATTTTCGTTTTAGGAGCCGAAGGCTAATATCCCTTATACATGCAAACACACGTAAATAACTTTTTATACACGCAAATAACTCTTATTTTTTCACTTGGTTCAATGTCAATAACTTTCTTCTGAAATTAAGTAGCAAAAAAAAAAATATCGCGTACTAATTTCTGTAAGAACTTTTCTGTAAAGGAAGTAAATAGGCCCAAATTTTCTTTCTGCAGTTAATGACTCTCACTAAGCCGATAATGGCTGACAGATAGAGCGAGAAGTCCGATTTTTTTTCTGGCCGTTAACATAAAAATGTCGGTTTCTTCAATATTTAATTGCTGATTTGATTTCAGCAGATACATTTGCACGAAAGTAAGACTATTATGAAAAAAAATGAAGGAGTATTAGCCTCCGGGTCGTAAAACGAAAATTTACCTTTTTTTTTTTTTTACATATGTTGTTTTTGTTTGAAAAAAAACACTTTTTTAAAAAATTTTTCTTTTGTTTCACAATTACGGGAAAAGATTTTCACATTTTTTGTTGACTAAATGAACTTTTAAAATGTCGGAATAAAAATTTAATATAAAGGCTCATCTTTTTTAGTCGCGTTTGACACGTGTGATTTGATTTCTGTGACGTAATCTAGCAAACATGTTAGGTCGTAGCTGTTTTACGGAGCAAATGTAAAAAATCGGCTCCGTTGGCCAAAATGTGCGAAAATTAAAAATTGCTGAACTTAAACTCAAAAAGTATGTGTCGACCTGGCCTCCCTGTAGATATCTGTCCCTAGAAAGTCTGAATAGCGTAGCTTAAAAAATGTAGGCGTGCATGGGGAACAGTCACACACAGACTCACAGATTGCCTTATATATATATATATATATATATATATATTTCATATGTAAATTCAATATTTTCCATTTTGAGAATAGCCATTTCTACAAGGTCTCAGAGAATGCTTATTGAAGACATTCTGGTGTAACCGCCACACGGGAATATAATTCCTGGTTTAATATTGGTTCCATAGAAATTCTTTAAAATCTTGTTAGGCGAATTCATGATGTACATATTACTAGTGCAGGAATAGTTAATCTTAATAGTTTTTTTCCAATAAATATTTTATTTAGAGTGCTATCATTATGTGAATGTTTATTTACTAATTTCAGAAAAAACTGTTCAGGAGTAATATTTGACATTCTATCAAATGTGAACTGTATTGCACCCTCCTGCAATTGCAAATCTAAGAAAAATGTTCCTGTTTATCGAACAATCAACAAATGTGATTTACTAAGCTACTATTTTGTCTAAAAATAAAAATAAAAATATAATGTACATAGTAGAATTTTTGCGTGGGTTTTGAAACAAAGATTATATTCTCATTGGCAGTCTTATACTAACTCAAAAATGAATTTCAAACAGCCCTTTCCCGAAAGTACTTTAATCTAAAGGGAGAAGGCATGAACCCACAAATAGATTGCAAGTTAATAGGCTCAGCATGTACTCCCAATAATCTGAGTGATAAATGTAAAGGTTCTTCTTTTATGTGCCCTATCCCTTTAGGATGTAGGTGATCATGGCTCTCCACGATCCCCTATCCCTGGTGACTCTTATATGTTTTCTCCTGTTACTCCATGCAACCTCCGTTCCGTCATCCACCTGATCAGGCCCTTCCAATATGTTATCCGCTGTATTCCTCTGTCTCGTTTTCCTTCTATCTGGCCTGTCATTATCAGGTTCTCCAAGCCCCTTTTTCTCATTGCATGTCCCTGGAACTTCAGTTATCTCTTCCCCATGCTCACTATTAGTGTTGTTTTCAATGCCATTCTTTCCAAAACTTCATCATTGGTCACATGTTCGGTCCATGATATCTACAGTATCCTTCTGTAATATATTAAAATAACATAACCAAAATTTACATTGAAATCAGAAAACATGATTTGATGAGCAAGTGTCGCCATAGAAGTAAATTTAAATTTCCTTAATAGGGGATTAACTAAATCCCTTCGCTCTCATTTAATCGTTATATTAATTTTTAGCCTACGTTTAGCGATACTGATGAGAATTTAATTTTGTACTTGTGATGGCTCTTAATTTTATCCTTACCATCTACACTTGATTTCCTTCCATCCCTGTCAATTTGATTAGTGCTATTATTTATTATCTTCCCTCTTTCTTTTTCTAAGCAAACCTTTATTTTCTATCACACTAGAATTTCTTTATTAGACGTCCTACTGGAACTGATAATCAAGGCTCTAACAGTCCGTACAAATGACTATACCCCAAATGTAAAATATTAACTTCACATATGAAATATATAAATATCTGCTCTGTGAATTAAGTTTATATGGAACTCTCTGTCGGATCAATTGTGATTTTTAATCTAACTACTAAGATTCATTGCAATTATCTAACAAACCTTCTGGTTTTATGATAGATAGATAGATAGATAGATAGATAGATAGATAGATAGATAGATAGATAGATAGATAGATAGATAGATTTTATTAAGATAGTTGTTTGAAACCTTTCGGTATCGTTAGACGTTTTATATCGACTGATTGTCTAAAAATATTATTTTCAAAGGTACAACAGGGACTTTTACGAACGAACGCCTGGAAGTTTAAAATAACTGAAATTTCAAATTAAGGGCGGAGTTTTTAAGATTTGTAAAGATTTTCAACACGTTTTTTATGATCTTGAAATATGTTTTCTAGTATGTTTACATCCGGAAGTCACTACGGATCTTTCATTTAGTATTTTTCTGTATTTCTGAAAATAATATTATAGCTAACTTTTATTCTTGGCACAATCTTCAGACATCACCATCGTTGAAAGCTTTTCCTTTTGTTAATATTCTCCATGTTATATCAGGGTCTTGCCGTATTTTTTTTTAAATTTCCGTTCGTGGTTAGCCAGTTTGTTATAATATTTAAGGTTTTCCAGCTTGAATGTTGACTTCTAATTATACCATCGATATTTAAAAATTACTTCATGTTTTTTTCTTGTCTATATTTAACCTGTAGTTTTGCTTTATAAATAACTCCTGTTTTACAAAATCCATTATGTGGGCATTTATTCTTGTTCATGTAGTGACATTATTCATTAGCAGTATTATGCTGCGTGGTATTATTTAAATTTTTGGCCTTTTGAATTTTTATGTAATTTTCTAAATTACAAATACAGCTATAATTTAATTGTATTTCTATTGAATATTTTATATTTCATGTTTCCATTGAATAATTTATATTTTTATAAAACAGAAATACAGGATACAGATGGAGAAATAAAACATGTTTTGGTAAATGGAAACAGATCTCAAATGTCTTGAGAATGTAGTGCTCTCCTGGGTCAAGAGGTTGGCTGCTGAAAGACCATCTCTCTGGCATTAAGACTCTGCACCATTCTATACAACCAGGAGAACCTAGTTATTGATTTCTGCAACCAAATCTCACTTTATATCCGGCCAAGTAACATGCCAGATTGCAAACCTTTTTTATGTGTAGGACGCAGTTGAGCAAAAGACCAACAAAACTCTTTGTAAAATAAAAAAAATTATGGCAGCATTTACCAACATAAACAAAGAGAAAGTCGGTTAAGATTCCGAAATAATCGGGAGGCTGTTGAAATAGCCCTTCCCTAAATATAATATTTGAATTTACATATGAATACACACACACACTGAAACTGTAGGAGGATTTGAAATAATTAGATAATTCATCGAGTTTTTATCAGACCTCAACAGAATGCAGGAAGAACTGGACGGCCGTTTCGTCCTATATTTGGGACTCGTTAGCAGTGCGCATCCACTACCAGGAACTGAAACCCAAATAGGTACGTTATTAAACAAACGTCATTCCAACTGTACCACGGGCGCCGGTGACGAAGATGCAACTAATTAAACTCGATATAGTGCCAATCATTCTCATATTCCTAGGAGAAACTCATCCAAGTTCCTTTAACCATAGCATTGTGCCTCCCAGAGCCACAACTACTCTCAACAAGTCGCTCACTCCAGAGCGTTATAACATTGTTCAAGCAACGATATAAACAGAAATTGTAGATGGATTTGAAATAATTAGATAATTCATCGAGTTTTTATTAGACCTCAACAGAATGCAGAAAGCACTGGACTTATATATATATATATATATCAAACGATTTTTAGCATTTATACAAAATAGACCAATTAATTTGACTTCATTTGATTCAGTTAAACATAATTCATATTTTATAACATTTCATTCAGCTGTAAGCATAATATTCATGCTATAATCATAGAAATAATATGATAAAATCACACTACAACGTTTTGAAGCCGGGAGATGAATCTCTGATTTCGTTATGATTATGATGCTATAGCAGGGCTTCTTCGGTGTTATTTCATCGGAAATAAAAAAAATAAAGCTATTCACAAAAAACAGAAAAATTAAACCAGATAAAAGAGGAGTTTTTAATTGTACTTTCTGATTACATGACTAATTCGGCGTTTATTATTAGCAAATAGTTTGAGACAATTACTATTTAAGCTTGAGCATGACTATAAGATAAAAGCATTGATTTAATAATGATATCGTATGCATTCGTTAGGAGAGGTGCTTCGAGGAAATATTCAAATAAGGTTAATTGGATACTTTGAACGTGAAAACTGATTAGTAACTGAACGATATGAAGCTAGCATTAATAAAAGCTTGGACAAAATACATTTTAAAATATAATGGATCAAAAATTGTAACTAATTAGTGTGCAGAGGAAAATATTAAAATTCAAGAACACTCATTCAAACTTTATTTGACATTTGAACAAAGATTAATTTATTTGCTACCGACTAAAACTTGGCAGATATCTTTAACAAAATAAAAACGTATCAGTACAGATATTTATGCTATTTCTACCAACACAAGGCTAAAGAGCCACTCAAATTATTTGTTACAGAATAATACTATTTCCAGTGAAGATAGAAAAAGTCCATATGAATATATGTATGATTGATCCTAGATTTGAAGAAGTAAAGATTGCAGTGATCAGGGAGGAATCATCTTGGGTGTTGATTTTGCGATGCAACAGATATGAAGAGAATGCCGGGTAAAACATTTTTCTTACAATTGCAATATTAAAGAAATGTGGATGAACAGATGTCGTACGTGACCTGACGTATCCTAGATAAAATGGTCTGAACTGAGGAAACCAAGGAATGGAGTTCATTCAAATCTCTGCTTAAAACATGTTGAGATAGCGACAGACAAGAAATGTTTCTTCTTTTTAGAAAAGTGCCTATGGAGGCGGAAATAATTCATTACTCTCTAGGCAGGGAGAAAGCTTATTATTCCAGTTTAGGCTGAAATATGAAGACTCGGTAGCAATAAGCCAGATGAAGCAGCGCTGCTCCATATTTGAGCTAATACGACTCGTGTAAATACAGAACATGTTAGGGTGACCCAGGTTTTATTTTAGAGCGGTACAATTAAAGGAATAAAAATGTCGTTCTCCACAAAGTTGCTCAAGATAAACGAATATGTGAGCAACGACAAAGTTTTAGAGAAAATGTAAACAAAATAAAAACTTATATTTAACACCAGGAAAAATTTCTGGGGAATGTAAAGAGGAAGGAAGGCTTTGACATAATGGTTGACTTGAAAAAGTTAACGTTATTGCTATCAGGGAGCATCCTCTCGGGAGTCTATTCAACAAAATAACAGCTAAAACGGAAAAGTTGTTCGAATGAAGCTCCAAACTTACAATGGAATATATAGGTGATGAATATGATTCTTTAGGGTGTATAGGACATGACAATTCTTAGCTCAGCTGGTTTGATCGGGTGGTAAAAATAGAATGTATTTCGTAAAAACATAGGGAATGAAGATATCAATAGAGATAAACTTGCGACGTTTTGTCTCTGAGGAAATGGGTTGTAGAGAAAGAAATAAACAAAACAGGAATGACGCTTCGGAGCTGTATCAAAGTTAGATAGTAGCTCTAGTCATAACCTTACCATACCTTACAATGATTGCCAATATTTCAAAATGCGACAAAAGATCTGCTACACCGTTTCCTTTCATGAAGATAGCTTAAAGTTTGTAGAAGTTTAAATTCCAACTAGAGGAACAGGAACACAACAAATGCTACCGGTAAAAACTAACTGAAGTATTTTCTATGAAAAAGAACTTTTAATAGGAAATGTCCATATGACATCGAGATCTGACCAGAAAATGCATAATCTATACCCTATTTACAAAGTTTTAGTATAGTATACCCAGTATCATTTACGACCATATCACGGTGAATACACCGGTTCTCGTTCGAAGTTAAGCCACATCGAGCCTGGTCAGTACTTAGATGGGTGACCGCTTGGGAATACCAGGTGCTGTAAGCATCTATTTTGGATTTGAGTTGTGTTGCAGTGGATATCTGCTCGGAACGACAAATTGGGGAGCCGAGTTCGAATTCCAATTCAATTCATTGCATTCACTTACGTGCAAATACCCATAGGAAATGTATTTATCCGTCTCTTCCTTCCAGTTATGGGTTAAATAACAGGACAGATTGGGTTCTATAGCCTTGGCTGGCAACCAGTCTACCGCAGAAAGCAATGGCAACCTACTGCAGGATAATATTCTACCCAGTCAGTCATGTCTCGTTTGAGACATGATCTCCCAAGCGTGTTTCACGTATGGCACTTAACTGACTGATACCCAGTATCAGGCACTTACTGATAGAACAGCCTTCTTTAGCAGATACTCTAAATTTCGATTTTTTAAATTGGTTCATCTCAAGCGATGAAGTACTAGTGCGCAGGGGGTTACATAAATGGAGAGGGAAGAGAATGGGGAACAAGTCACTGGGGTTGTTGGAGAATGGGTAAGAGAAGGATGGCAACACTGGTGTGAAGAGAGATGCTCTAGTCATGATATGGCATAAGGCTCCATTTTTCTATCTGTACCGATAGTTCATATATCACTTGATTTCCGGAGTGGGCTTAAATCACATTGGCCGTTCTATAAGTAGTCTTATTGTGTCTTATATGCGTTCCATCTGAAGTGAAGAAAACTTAAGGTTTGTTCGGTGGTGAAACGTTGTTAGCTTCGTTTATTTTTTAGGCGAACAATGGATGATACAATTCAACATTTCCCCATTGAGATGCGAGACGTTTAGCTGTATGGGTACAGTTAGATAGATTCTGTTTTAAGTTGTATGCGTAGATATTTATTTACTAACGATATGCGTGTACTTAGCCACATATTTAATGCAAAGCAAAAAAAGATTAACTTCGACGCGAGAACCTTGCTGACGCCTAAATTGCTAATATTAGCTTCAGAAAATTTGCGATTGACAACGTGCTTTATGAACGTATCTGGGAGAAATGACTTGATAACTTAGATGATTTTTAGAGAAATCTCAGAGCTATATTGTTTGCGTAGTATCGCAAGATAATATATCTCGTCAGAGACATTTTAGCTGTCTAAGACGATTACACTCGAAATTATTTTCTTATTACACGCTTTAGTGATTTAGTTAAAATAAGCAGTGGGCTTATTATTTGTTTTTCTGGGGTTTGATTCTGTTGTGGCGAGAAACAATTTTCTTGCTGATTATTGACTCAAAAGCTTGCTGAACACACTGAGGAGCCTGAAGCAGTGGTATCTTGAGAGAAATGATCACTCATCAACTTTCTTATAAAAGGTGTTTATTTTCTAAGAGCCGGCCAGCTGTGACACAACGCTGAAAAGTAAGAGGCACCCAGTGTTGACTAAAAACCATACTCTGTTGTAATGGATTATATCAAGAAAGGTTTGCTAAACATTACACCATGTCGAGGTACTCAACAAAAAAAAAACGTACAGCTGACACTTTCCATTGATTTACGAAAAATATCAGGCAGCTGTCGGCCAAAATTGAAGATATCTGTGGTTTGAAGTTGGTAACAGCAACCATAGATATTTTATCGGCGATGAAAACCTGAAATCTTCAAAACTGGGATAGCAGTATGACAATGTATGTGCTCAGTGAGATTGTTGAAGTAAGAAAAGTCGATGGCCCTTTCAAAACGTGCACTTGAAGGAAAAATATCTCATATGACGAGCTTTATTGAATATCTGTTGTCATTTTGAATACATGGCTTCTCATTGTATTTTCAGGACCCCCGGTCAGTACTTAGATGAGTTACCGCTTGGGAATAGACGCTTGTTGTAAGCGTCTATTTTAAATGTGCGTTGTGGTGCAGTGGATATCGGCTCGGAACGAGAAATCGGGGAGCCGAGTTCGAATTCCAGTTCAATTCATTGCATTCACTTACGTGCAAATACCCATAGGAAAGGTATTATTCCGTCTCTTCCTTCCAGTTATGGGTTAAATAACAGGACAGATTGGGTTCTATAGTCTTGGCTGGCAACCAGTCTACCACAGAAAACAATGGCAACCTACTGCGGGATAATCTTCTGCCCAGTGAGTCATGTCTCTTTCGTGACATGATCGCCCAAGCGTGTTTCACGTATGGCATTTAACTGACTGATACCCAGTATCTGGCACCTACTGATAGAACAGCCTTCTTTAGCAGATACTCTAAATTTCGATTTTTTTAAATTGGTTCATCTCAAGCGATGCTGTACTAGTGCGCAGAGGGTTACATAAATGGAGAGGGAAGAGAATGGGGAACAAGTCACTGGGGTTGTTGGAGATTGGGTAAGAGAAGGATGGCAACACTGGTGTGAAGAGAGCTGCTTGAGAGTGTAGTAGAAAAGGAGAAGAACATGGAATAAGGGTTTCGAGGAAAGGATGGGAGTCAAGTTGATACAAGATGGCAACTGACATTGCATTTAAACTCTTGAAGATTCTAAGTGTCAGGGGAGCATGTGTACGGAAAAGTGTTCCACAAGCGGGAAGTGTGAGAAAACAAGCAGAGAGCAGATGTTGTGGTTACATTTGACTGGTTTCGCTGTAAACGTGTGGGACCTAGTTGCTAGTCTCGTAGCTCGAGTAAGTTCATGCAAAAAGGTCATCAGAGATCTAAGCTCGTCAAAACAGAAAGTATTTGTAGAAGAGACAGATGGAAGCCACATCAAGCCGGTGAGAAAGTGACTGGAATCGAGCTACAAGGTCGGGATTGATTACATTACAGATTCTTCGTTGGAATTTTTCGAGAACCCCGAGATGAATATGAAGAGCACCAGAGCAGATTTGACAGCAATATTCAATGCTCAGTGGATAGTAGATGTGCAAGCTAGATTCAAATAAGAAAACCTCCTGGCTCGACACAGTAAAGCGAGTTCTTATCGGTAGATTTAGCTATTGATTCAATGTAGTCATTTCACTTGAGGTCGGCTGAATGACTTAGGCCGTAGAGGCACACTGTATTGAGTTCAGGGAGAGGGTAGGGGAGTAGCTGAGATTGTTTGTGGTGTTTAAAGGATAGCAGCTTGGTTTGGGAAGCATTAATATTTACGAGACTCTTCTTACCCAGTTCTCCACAGATTAGAGGTTCCTTTCAATAACATCGGCGAGTTTTGCTTTATTAACTTCGGCATATTTCTTGGTGACGCGGGAGTAAAGGATGATGTCTTAGAATCTGATTACATCAGGGAGGGCGTCGATGAAGAACAGAAAAAGCGTAGGACCTAGATTAGAGCCTTAAGGGACACCTTCAAATGATGAGATCTGGAAGAATGCCCGTTCAATACGACCTTTATTTACGTGATTTGATAGGAACGATTGTATTAGATCATTCAAGTGTACCTTAAGCAGAAATCCAGTGCGCGAGACTCTGCCAAATGCTTTGGCGATATCTGGGGCAACAGCTTAAAGTTTGCCGTTCTTATCGAGAGCCTGTAATATTTACTCTCTGATGGTCTTTAGAATATCAGCGCTAGGACTAGCGAAGCAGAAACCGTACTGTTTGTGGGAGAGGAGGCTGCGGGCTATGAGGTTGAACTATTTCAGCATTAATAATAGCCACGAACACTTTGCTAAAAACCGGCAGGAGGCTGATATGGTGATAATTAGAAGGATGTGAGGGTTATCCAAAGTTCTTAAATACAGGAAACATAGAGGAGAACATTTAGCAGGCAGGAAAACAAGAAGTTGAGACGCAATTGTTGCTGTAGAGTTTCGAAAAGACTAATGAGAGTTCAGAGGCACCTTTCTCCATAACGATTATTGAGATTACGTCACCTTTGCTCGCCTTATGGGGGTCAAGCTTTGAAATTATGTTAGAGAACAGTGAGGGGCTAATATAAACATCACGCAGCTGAGCCTCAGTTCTAGGTGGAAAGTTGGGTGCGGATACTCTCGACATATCAAATGAGGGGTTGGTGGAGAATCTGCGAGCAAAGCACTTGGCCTTGTACGAAGAAGTTGTGAAGACCTCGAAATTATTAATAAAAAATAGTAATGAGGCCTTTTGGTTGTTTAACAGACTTTTGCAGAGTCACTTGTAGTCTTTGGAGCCAAACTTGCGCGATGCTATACACTGCCTCATTCTGTCAGCAAACAGCAGCTTAACATCATTTAGGATGCTCTTGCACTCATTACGAGCAGAATGCAACCGGGTGGGCGGCTCTGATAAAGTCTGAAGAAATGATTCCTGTGAGAAATAGCGACCGAGCAAGCACAGGAGAATCAGAGGGACGAATGGCATTTAAATTGGATCTTCCTGGCTGGGATGAAAACATTGATGCCAGCATTAACCTAAAAGGAGACCTCGCATACACAATCTTCGACTAAAACCTTTGTTCCAAGAAACGTCACACAGAAAATCGTGGAACGACTCCCAGTCTGCTCTTTGGTAGCAGTAATATATTCTGCTGGTCGAAAGTTCTTTGGGGGAATGGGGAGTGGAGAGAGATATTAACAGAAACTACAGCATTATCAGAGTTGCTGAGAGAGCAAAGCTTCATGACATGAAGAAAGTCAAGGATAGAAGTGAAACAGATATCTAGAAGTGAACGGGGTCCATTTACTTCCAGAATTGCATCATTGTTTAAGCGATTGAGCGATTGAAAAGTTTATGGTATGGACGCTAACAAGATCTGAGTTTTCCATCCACTTGGCGTTGTGAGCATTAAAGTCTCCGAACACACATATATTAGCAAATGGATGAAAGAATATTCTTATTCTTTTTCTATGTGCCCTGTCCCTTCAGGACGTAGGCGATCATGGCTCTCCACGTCTCCCTATCCCTTGTGGCTCTTAGTATGTTTGCTCCTGTTGCTCCTGGCAACCCCCGTTCCGTCATCCACCTGATCAGGCCCTGCAAATATGTTATCCGCTGCCTTCCTCTGTCTCTCCTTCCTTCTATCTGTCCAGTCAGTATCAGGTTCTCCAGGCTCTCCTTCCTCATTGCATGTCCCAGGAACTTCAGTTGTCTCTTCCTGATGCTCAGCATCAATTTCCTTTTTGTTGCCATTCTTTCTAACACATCGTCGTTGCTTGTATGCTCAGTCCACGATATCCGTAGCATCCTTCTGTAGAACCACATTTCGGCCGCTTCCAGTTTTGTCCTCATTTTCGATGATATTGTCCAGTATTCACAGCCGTATTGAAGAACTGACATCACGTAGCAGTCTAGAACTCTTTTCTTCGTTTCTATTGAGATTTTCCTGTGTGTTAGTATTTTGCTCATCTTCTGGAACGCGTCCTTTGCCATGCCAATTCGCCTTCGGATCTCCGTGTCGCACTTTCCATCTCCTGTTAGAACACTTCCTAGGTACTTAAATTCTTGTACTTGTTTGATTCGGTTATTCTCCACCTGTATTTGGCATTTTGGATTGTATCTTTTGCTGATGACCATGCACTCAGTTTTCTTAAAGTTTATCTGTAGTCCCTTCTTGTCACTCTCCACTGCTACTTTCTGTATGAGGTCTTGTAATTTCCTTTCCGTGTCCGCAATCAGCACTGTATCGTCCGCATATCTTATGTTGTTCAGGTTGTGGCCTCCAATAACAAATCCTGACGTGTCATCTAGCGTCCTCAAAATATTCTCGCTGTATAGGTTGAACAAATCCGGTGAAAAGACACATCCTTGTCTTACGCCTCTTTCTATCTTTGTGTATCTACTGAGGTCGTTACCTGTCCGTATGCAGGCCGTTTGCTGCCAGTAGAGATTCTTGATTATTCTTATGTCTTTGCCGAAAATGTCGAGATTGCCCAGCATCTCCATCAATTCTTTGTGTCGTATTTTGTCGAATGCCTTCGCGTAATCAATGAAGCACATGTACAAGTCTTTCTTCATTTGCAATGCCCTTTCAGAGAGCATCCTAATCATGAATATGGCGTTCCTTGTTCCAGTGTCTTTGACGAACCCGCACTGTTCCTGCCCTATCTCTGGCCTGATTCTGCTTCTCGCTCTATTCATCAGGATTCTGACAATCAGTTTTGTAATGTGACTCATTAAGCTGATAGTTCTGTGTAGTTCACACTCGTTCGCACCAGGTTTCTTCGGCAGCGCTATAAATATCGACCTGCATAGGTCGTCTGGTATTATTCCGCTGCTATAAATTTCGTTTATTATGTCGGTAATCTTTTCTATGCCATATTCTTCTAAGGCTGTCAGCATCTCTATCACTATGCCATCTGGGCCAGGTGCTTTGTTTCTGTTCATTTTGGCCATTGCAGCTTCCACTTCGGATTTTAGTATTTCCGGTCCATCCATCTCCTTGTGTATTCTCGGTTGTTCTCTCTTGTCGCAAAAGAGATCCTTTATATATTCTTCCCATCGCTGGAGTATTTCCTCTTTCTCTAATATGATATTCCCTTCCTTGGATTTTATGCATCCTGTTTAGGAACAGGTTTTTTGTCCTGTCAGTTCTCTTATCTCTTTATGCATCTCTGCTTTGTTGTTCCTGCTCAGTCTCTCTACTTCTGGACATTTGTTGTTGAGCCATTCCTCTTTGGCTTGTCTGCATTTGTTCCTTATCTCCTTGTGAAGTTTTTTGTACTCAGCTCCGTGTCTTGGCGTTATTTTTTGTCTCCTTTGCATCATGTGGAGGATCTCTTCGGTCATCCACTCATTTTTTCTTCTGCGTCTGATTTCCTTTGAGGCTATGTTGTTCGCTGAGGTCACCATTGCTTCTTTTAGTGAATCCCATTTTGAGTATCCTTTTCCAATTTGTTCTTCATATTTGTTCCTCACGCTGTTATTATATTCTTTCTGCAGGGTGAGATCGTCCTCTAGCGTGTCGTATTGCAGCCTTGGTGATATGCTGGGCTTCCAGATGCTGTCTACTACGGAGCAGTAAAGAGATGAATGCGTGCAGTGGAGAAAGCAAAGATAGCTGAGGATAGTAGAGAGTGACAGAGATACATGTAGGAATAATCTGGAAATTCAAGAAAAATCTCTCTAGCTAGCCAAAGATATTCACTGACATAAACGCAAAGTTCATGCACTGGAGCCCTTCCTAAAGAGGAGAAAGTAAGCAGGGATATAGAAATCCAAAGAAGAAATAGAATGCCCAAGCTTAGTTTCACAGCTAATTAAGATGTCAGGCGAGTTTACGTGGAGGAAGGATTCAACGCTGCAAAAGTTGGTACAGATACAACGGACGTTCAAGAAAGAGATGTTAACGAGTTTAGGTGGTCGTTGTTTAACTAGTTAAGTTTTATTTCTTGCTTTGTGTGTAATCATGAGTAGATATTTTTAAGTAGAGGCGTAGAGTAGTAATATCAGTCGGTTGTCAAGTGCAACATGTGTGCGAAAGGAACTGGCGCAGCCTGCAGAGTAATGTGGCCTCAGGGTTGCCAACCGAAGGCTCTTGCAGGAGCACCCATCCATTCGCAACATGACCCTACAAGAAACCTCTATACCTTTCAATTGTTGATCAGATCAGCCTCCCAAGACGCTACGCAAGAGTTCGGGCTTGTAACTATCATCCGGAATCAGCAACTAGGAAACAGCCAACTCGTACCCTCAGAATGAAGACACGTTGCCACCATTACTTATTATATGTCGGATAATGCTATCCTAGAAAACCATTTCACTCTAACAACACTCAAAGCAGTAAAACGTTTTTTTGTATCAAAACATTATAGCAAAGTGGAAACCTAATCATGGAGAAGAGCTCGGTTGTCTGGAAGAACAGAATGACCCGTGAGGATAACCTAGTGATAAAATTTTGTGGTTTTTGTTCTGTAATTCACTGACTAATTAAAAGTGATATAACATAACTTGTAAATTGGAGCAGCAAAATATATCCTTCTATTTTTCTCATTTTAGTTCAATTTATCTAATATAAAATCAATAGATAATTATGACTCAGCTGTAGGTTGATCAGTACACACAGAGAGTAGTGTTTTAACAGACTTAAAGTTTCCAGTAGGTAATGAATGTTCTAATGTTTTAGCCATATGCTAGTTTAAGCTAATTTGTAGTGTAATGACTAGCAAAAAAACTTCTATCTGTAATTAAGTCAATAATCTCTATGTGTCGTATTTAAAAGGCCTTGTGCCGCACTAAAATATATTCAGTGAATAGCTATGAGCAAAAATAAATTTGGAATATGACAATACAAGGAAATTGTTTTTTTAAAGACGGCTCTAGAAATGGTTTTCATGTACGGTTCAGATAAACCATGCTCTCATGTTGGTCATGTCTATACCTTGAAGCAAATTGATTTAAGCTTTAGCATTAAATACTCCAGACAATGGCTTACCAATATTCTGATAAGAAAGGAAGGGAGGAACACGTACTACTCAGTAAAAAATATAACAAAATACAACAATTTTAAAATCGTCTGTTTTGTTTTTAAAAATTAATATTTTATATAATTTTTGATGATAGTTTTCATTTTAGAAGCTGCCTTATCAGAGAATTGGATGGAAAATTAAAAACATTCGATGTATCACGTTCGTCATCTTCTAAAGTTCAATCATGGGACTAAAGTAATGTTTAACTGAATTATTTTTTAACTGAATTATAGGACGTACACAAACAAAAAAGCGTCAAGAGAAATAATTGTGAATTTAGGGACGCTAAATTAAATTTTTTCACATTTCCTGTGTCTGTTTTTATGTCCAGAAGAAACAAACCAGCTGATTTTATATCAAAACGCTTTTGTTTTTTGTTTTTTCCCATCGTTCTTTTTACGATAGCCCACATTGCAACAACATGAGATTTTTTATAAAATATGAAGTATTGTAATAAATAAAACATAAATTCCTCACCAAAACTAAAAAATCAGTTAAATTTCTATAGGTTTTCACCTAATTAAATTCATTGTTTATAATTAAGAGAGAATTTTCAATTTAATATATAAAATTGAATTCTATAGAAATTAATATATCAAATTCTCCTATCTATTATTATATAAAACAAAATAGGAGAGTTTTGTAATTTGCTTGAAGCATTGCGTATATTAGGTGTATGGGTAGATTCCGAATGCTATCACAATACGTTTAGTATAATAAAGGAAGGTAAAGAAGATGTTGGGTATTACCTATTTATTATTCATTAATACTTCGTGATCAAAGTCTCAACTTCAGAATTATAGGAGAGCTTGATTTCCCGTCCGCTCGTAGACCATGCCTTTCAACGAATGGTCATCTTTCGCTGCTACTGCTGTAAAACAAAATAAATATTATGGCGTAGATTGCTTTAAAAGTGGGCAACGCTTTAAAACGATTTCGTAACATTCCCTAAATGAATAAGTCAAACCTTATATTTAGCGAGATCAAAAACCACCAAACGCATAAATATTTACAAATGTTGTGTCAAATATCCCATTTCTGAAAAGCGATATACTTGATTGATTTAGCAGTCGCAAATGTGCCATCTACAAATGAAAAAAGATGAATATCGATGGTGGACCGCAATTTACTTCGATCATTAATTAACGAATCAACAATTAGCAAGAAATCGAATGGGTATACTCGTAAAGAAAAGAAGGTTCCCCTAATACATTTTCAGTATGAATTTTGCCTGTTACCATGGGACAATTATTAGATGGTAACGAGGGTATGGATTGAATAAATTTGTAGCACGCTTACGCTCTACTTTAACGAAAAGAAGTTGCTAATATTTCACTACTCAAAGTTTTCAGCAGAGAAAACAGATCAATCTATTTGTGAATACAAGAGTAATTTGATTTTCCAAAAGAAGTTCAGCTTCAGTTCATCGATCTCAAGAAGGCTGTAGAAAGAAACATTCCGATGCAATCGATATCATCAAAAACAGATTTCCTCTACAAAGCTTTCGAGATACAACCGAGCCTTTTATGATCTGAAAATATCGCAATTCATACGAGCAAATATTTAATTAGAAGTGTTTTATAAAATAGGTCAATAGAGCTTTGTTTAGTAACTTAATAATGTTATTATATGATAAAATATTCTAGGAAATAGTATCGTAAGAAAAGAAGTTAAATGAAGATGAATAAACACACTAATATGTTCACAATTATTTCTTATATTTGCTTTTGCGTAGGAGCATTGATCTGTTCTTTAGTAGGAACCTGCTGTAGACAATCATCATGGTGGTGTTGAATCGGCTTTGATTATTTCATTCGATTTCAGATATATCCAAGAGGAATTTACCCGCATATAATTCGCCTACGATATGCAGCTATTTTGAAAATAAATCTAGTTGAGAATGCGAGAAGCGCATTTGCAATGACATCCGACATCTCATTATTTGATGCATTGTTAAATCACTATGGCCTTCAGTTCCGATAACATGAACGATTGCCAGGCCGCCAGCTCAAACCGATATTCATATATTAATAATATTTACTTTGGCCATAAATATACATTACGCATATGTCAAATATCTGTGTACATATACTTAGTCGGGGTAGTGGTTCGGAATATATAAAGTAACAAATAAAGTCTTTCTCGTTTTTATTTTTTCGTGCGGGAAGAAGTGATCGGTGATACGCAAATGCGTACGGCACGTGCTTGGAAATCGGTTGGGTGGGTGCATTTTTCTTGACAAAGTTGCGCGCAGAGATCAGTCATATCTGGAGCAGCAGTAAGGAAGCACGGCGATGTTCACGCAGCCTGTTCGGTATTGTCTGCATTATAACATTGAGGTGGCTTGACTACAGATACATCAATTCGACGAATATGTCAAGCCTTTGGCGATAATGCTGTGAGTGAACTCAATGTTAAGAATATGTTCCAGAAGTTCAGGTTAGGAGTTTTGCGTCTTTCGGATGAATCTCACAGTAGCTAGTTACAAGTCCTGGACGATGAGTACCTGAAGGTCCTAACATCTGGATTTGTTTTTTTAAGTGATAGTGGGGTTGGACTGTAATTTGAATTCTGTTGACCTTTTTAACATCTTAGGGTTAAGTGTTTGGGAGGGTGGCTAAGTTCAGGATAGGTTTTCCTATTTATCTTGTCTCGTGGCACCGTGACAGCCCAACTCCACTATCACCTAAAAAAACAAATCCATCACAAATAAACGGTCTTTTCAACTAAATAATTTTCATATCACCTGAAGAATGAAGCAGCCTAGACACTTGGCTAGCTTCGAAACGCGAAAATTTTTGTGTCGTGATACTATGAATTTATAAACCATTGTAACAACTATTACAATATAACGCTGTACATTTGTATCGAGCACTTTTTATAAAAGTGAATGCATTAACAACAGGTAAAAAACCCACGAGTTCTACAACTTAGTTACAATATATATATATATATATATATATATATATATATATATGTAAGATACATAGATAACATCTTTGTTTTAACTAAGAATATCGATCAAAATACATAACTTAAAAACAAATTTGAAAGTCATTTCGTCCTCAAATTTACATTAGAACTTAATATTAATAACAAAATCTCATTTCTTGGTGTATTCATTGCTTCTAGCACACATAGATTTACTACTTCTCTATATAGGAAACTAACTAGCATAAATTCATCTTTTCTTAATTATAATAGTGAATGCCCCCAATGATATCATTTAGCTGTTATAAAAAACTTCAACGCACGCAAATATCTTCTTCTAAATCTACCTTTTATAAAGAATTACACAACATTAAGCAAACATGTATCTCAACAAAATTAACAATAGCTCTAACAATATTGATAATATTAATAATAATGGTTTACATCAAAATAAACATGACACTATTAACTTTTATTATTGCAACCAAATACATAATAATTATAAACAAGATGAAAGAACTCTCAAAAACTTAATACGCATAAATGTTAAACCAGTGGAAAGTAATAATCAAATTAAACTCATTATATTATTACAAAAAATTAAAATCAATCAACCTCATAGTCTCTAATAACCTTACAAGCACTAAACTAAATTCTCTACAAAAAACCAATGTAGTGTACCAATTTGCATGCCCATTCAGAGATTGCATCTCTGATAGTAATAAAAAACCCAGTACATATTTTGGTTTTACTACAACCACGCTCTCCCGTAGACTTACATGTCATCTTTCTGATCAGAGTACAATTAAACAACATTTATCTGAAAGACATAAACATGTAAGTAATATCAGGAAGATTTTGATCAACAATACGGTGATCCTTACTCATACACACAGTAAGAGGAATCCCCAGATATTGGAGGCCATGTACATCAAATCTAAACAACCAACACTCAATAAAATCACCTTTAAATCCGGACATAACACGTTACATTGTATTTGAATACATGGTTGTGTTTTCATTTCGCGCTATCACGCAGTGTGACGTCATAGAACCGCATTGCAAATTTGAGAACTGCGTTTGTTATTTTTGGTAACTATTGCCGTTGCCTAGCGGAGTTTTATGTCAGCACAAAATAAAATCGTCGGTGATGGTGGATGTTATTGCATTACCGTCTAAATAATCTATCTGAAGATGGCTCATGTCAGCCGAAAGCTTAGAAACAAATTAATAAAAAATTTTCAAAATTTTGGAGGGTTTTTGTCTTTATTTTCAACTGAAATTAAAAACAAAATACGACGTTTAGAACGGCTCATGATTAAACATAATAGACATTCATTGTCTCTTTAATTTAATAGTATATGCTTAGAAAATTATTTGCTACCTCGATACACTATATATATATATATATATATATATATATACACCTTGTGTAACAAATGTTATTGGCATCAATAACAACAATAACAACATCAATATTTTGAAGGTTACAGTTATCTGTGTAGTGCCAATTGACAGTAGATTATATCAAAGTAAATGCATTCAACCATTCTACGAATTATGTCTAAAGTATCTTTAAGATTCTAAATAAGAATTATTAATGAATCAAAGGGACATGAAGATCTACAGAACTATTATTTATGATTAATTAGGAATCTGTTTCCTTATATTAAAGTGCCTAGTATGTATTCCAAAAATAAAGGTTTTCCTCAAAATCGTCACTGCATAGACTGATTTCTGTTTTCATCTCTCTGCCTTCCAAAAGTTAATTTTGGAATTCAGTATTATTGAATGATGAGATGAGGATAAAAGGTTTTAATCTTAAGCAGTCAGAACGAGTGCGTATGAAAACAGAACTCCTTAGCTCTAAGAATTCCATCGCTAAAGAAAGCTGTTGGCATTATAATATTTTGGGTGTGTTTCAGTGGCAATGAAAGAATGTTTGCTTAAATTCGCAGGCACAGTTAATAGCATAGTGTATTAAGGGAAATCTGAAAGATTCTACTTTTAAGGAAAATATATTTTGCTTTCCAATATGATAATGACCATAAACATACCATTTACAGGAAATTGAAACCTTCTTTGGGTGAACCCCAATTCAATAAAAAACTTCATTCAATAAAACGTTCGGTGTTAGTAGAGTTAATGCGGATTGTTTGAAAGAAAAGAAAAATATAACTAAAAACAGAAATTATTTACATAATGATGTTGATCCTAAATGATATGCCATTGAATATTGGAGAAGAACACTTTTAAATTTGTTCTTCTTTTCTTGCTATTTGTTTATCAGATCATTTTATTGGATATAAAGGTTTAAGAAATAGATTTTTACGGGTATTTATTTAAAGCTTTTGATCCTATTGTAAGTTTTATTTCTGAAATATTATTCAATATTCGACAAATGAAATGTAAATGAACCATTTTAAATAATACTCATGGATAATAATACTGTCTGACACTATATCGAACAAAATATTAGAGATGAAAGGAATATTATGAATAAATCAGTAGGAAACGGTCAATGTTCAGCCCAAGGCGAGCTGAAATATTTTCTTTACTTCCATTTATATAGCTTCAAAGAATTTATTCCCTAGCCGCGAAATTTAAAAACATGTGTTCTTTGACCGCAGAGAAGAAGCTGGATATTGGCCCAGGGAGTAAATTAGATGCAATATCTGATAAAGCCCTTTCGTTAGCATAAATATTTGACGGGTTTTTGGGATGAAGAGCTATCATTAAGTTATACGGATCGACTTACATCTGATGATGGCCGGCGAGTACAACGGCCGAAACGTTGTGATAACAAAACCAAATATACGCACACAAGTTTGGAAGTAAATAATGTACATGTGTTAAGTAAAGTTAAGTAAAATATATCTTTTAGCGTGCATCAGAGAATATACTAATTAAGAAAAGTGCTTAATTTCACATTATACACGCGCCTCTGTCTGTCTGTCTGTCTGTCTGTCTTACACTTTTCGTGTACGAGGGCTTGTGAATTTGTTTCTGTTTTTATTCAAGTGTAATATTTTATGACCATTCAAAGGTATTGTCGAGGAAATTGAGTATAGTTCCCTTGCTAACTTGGAAGAAATGTCACAAAATCTGTCATCTCATTACCATTTTTGTTGATTCCTGAAAATTAGAAAAATATCTACTCAGATAGAAACCATGAAAGATGTAGTAAAGGGTGGTCTACTAAAACGGTGTACGAGGAAGTTCTTTGATGACAAATGATAGTAAAAAGCTCAAGCCAAGTCGATGAGAACGTCGACGAGGACCTTAGAAATAGAATCATGAATCACCATCCACAATTAATGCTGGGATACTCACTTGTTGTCCAACGGAAACAATTTGAGTTTAAAATCAAACAGAATAATTCGATACAGATATGGCAAGTCAATCAGATAAAACGTAATTACTATATCGTTGGTATAAGCAGTTCTGCAATATCTGATTCTGTAGATGTGACATGATGAGATATCCTGAGTATAAATACAAATATATTATGTCACTTGCATAAAATATTGACTGACCATGGATGAAAGCTCACATTTTTAACCCAATGAAAGGAAATCCAAATGGTGTCGAATTTCCTCTTAGAATAAATACTGAAATGAACTGATTTACTTCCCTTTCATTACATGCGTTTTAATTTCTTCGCGAAAGATCAAGAAATTGCATATGAATTGGTTAGCATTGATGATAGCCTCGAACAATTCTCGGAAAATTAGTAGGAGGCTAACAAGGCGTGAATTAGAGAGGTCCAAGGGTTCTAGTAGTTTTTTTAAATACAGGAGAACTTTCAGCAGGCAGGAAAAGAAGAAGTAGAGAGGCAGGAATTATAACGTTTAGAGTGGACAGAGGAATGTTGAGGAACACATTTCATCAAGAAGATGACCTGCATTTCTTGGCCTCCACTTGTCATATGAGGGTCAATTTTGGAAATATATATATACATATATATATATTAGTCATCCACATACAAGCCCGTTTCTCTGTATCACAACTCATCAGTGTGGCTAGACATATCCACTTGCTTGCTTCCACTTTATATATATAAATATATATATATATAAAGTGAGTGAGAGCATTATAACAATAATATATATATATATATATATATATATATATATATAGCGTTGAGATATGATAATAATTCATGCTAACATTCTTGTTTTTTTTTCAGTTGTCTTACTGATAAAACCTACTTTGGCAAGCTGGTTTTATCGTAATGTGCTTGATATCGTGGTTTAGGTAAACCGTTTGTAGGTTCAGTGCAAAGAATTTGTTACTTTATATTACCAGATTTATGCCAACTTCAAAGTTTCGTAAAAACCTCATTATGATACCCTAACTCGTGGCTGAGATCCTTGCTCACACACACATACACACTCACGCACACACTCACACCCATGTCTTTGATATTCAGTAAATGTTTCGGCCTTTCATCAACCAATGTTCACCTTTCTTGTATTTTCTTTCTTTTACGTTTACTATCGTTTTCAATACATTCTCAGTTTCCCAAGAACCAACTAATCTTATTGTTTTACACTTTCATATTCAGCTCTCGTAATAATAGAGCATAAAGTCTCTTTGGATTATTTGCTAGAGAAGCTGGCAACAATTCATCTTTTGTGACTTTGAAATCTTTTTGATTAGTGGTAAATATGCATCATTAAAGAAAATTAAGGAGCTTGATCTCCATGAATTTGCACGTAGACTGATGATTCTTTGCCGTAATTTATAATTCTCCTGCTTGAAAGATCTGTTCAGATTATCCTTAACCAAAACCTTGCTTTCTTCGTGTTTAAATGTTTTGATGTACGACCAATGGATCTATGCAAATTCCATGTAGCTCTTTTGTAATTAAAATTTAATGTAAAAATCACTTTTCAGTAACTTGGCATTCTTTTCGGTTTAGTTATTATTATACATTTGTGTTTGTTATTTGTACTTAGTGATCATTTAATTTCTGTTATTTCCTTAGTAGATATTCTTAAAATTCAGCCATTTTCTCTCTGTATGCATTCGTAGCATCAGCTAATCTAATGATGTTTTACCAGCTAATCTACTTAACTTTTTTGTTATAATTTATTTACATTATAGATATTTTTTGTGATACCCTTAAAAAGGTTTTTTCTTGTCTATGACATAATTTTCACGATATTTTTTATTTATTTTTGTATTCGGTGGGTGTTTAATATTTACGTAATTTCCAATATCTAGTCCCACCTACTCCTCCAGTGATACAAATGATATAATCAAGCAGCTTAAATAAAGAAATCCAATGAGTTTAAAAGACTTTTTTGAATCAGTCTAGTGTAATTCTTACAGCCGTCACGGCGTGTAGGCCAAGCAAGACTTAATTTTATAACCATTAGAAAACATCTCATTGCAGTGGTGACGATGACCAAAATTTATACAAGTTATAACAGGAGTTATAAGAATATTGAAACTCATACTGTTAATAACAAGTAGAAACTTTCGGCTGACAAGCTGCCAGTGACGATATAAATTTGAATCACGTTGGTTAATTTTTTCTCTTTGTACGCAGAACAAAAGAGAGATAAAAAGAAAAATGATATTCAAATATAAAATAAATATCATCTTCTTTGGTAAAGATCGAGCATTAATATCAGCAGCAGCTGTTTGCTGAAAAGTAACAAAAATTGATTGAAATAATGTGAAGGAAAACAGAAATTTCTTCAACTTCCTTTACACCTGACCCTGTCACAAATGACATATCTGAAATTAAATACAAATCAGATGATATAATTACATTTTCTGTTTATTTTCGAAAGAAAGATGTAACGCAATCCAGAGTTGGACTCTTACTCGCTATTTGACAAAGGAATAATATTTTCCCTGAAAGTGTTTTTATAACTAGCATATTAAAAAGCAAATAATAAACGGATTTTATGTTGTACAAAAGGCAGATACTACGTATTTAAACCTTTACTTAGATTTTTCAGGTCTAATAATCGAAGACGTTCATATGTGGTAGTGGATAGCTTTACTAAGTGGCCAAAAATTTGTAATTCCAAAAAACAAGGGACAGCGACAGTGTCAGTGGATTTTTACACAAACTGTTTTCAAGATATAGCATTCGAGATACAATAGTCTCGGATAAAGATACACAGTTAACTGCTCAATAATTCAAAGACTTTTGTAAAATGTTATCCATTGAACATATTATACCCGCTCTAACACCCAAATTCAAACGAACAAACTGGAGAATTTGTTGGTAATAACAAAAGATCTTTGGTAAAAGCACGTTATGAAAAAGGGAGCGAAGAAGGACTGCATACATTTTGGAGTCTTCACTGTATAACTTCAAATACAATGTCAGACATGTTTCCGGCAAAATTAATGTTAGCAAGAAAAAAAAAGAATCCGTGTTCAATATGTTGTTACCAAAACAAAAAGAAAATGAGAATGGATAAAAATACTTAACATTTTCAAATTGGTGAAAAAGTGTTTTTCAGTGTGTATAAACATAGAAAATAAATGAAGTAAGACGACATGTTAATATCACGAATAGGAAACATTATATATATGATAGAGGTAAATGGTAACATGAAAGATGTTGCAATAAGCTAAAGAAAAGGTTTACCGACAAAAAGCTCGTAAGAATAAAAGAACCTATAAATGTCTGTATGATATTTTTGAGGTGCTTACATTCCAAGAATTCTTTGAATATTCAAGTACGATTCCAAGAAAAAAACTGAAATTAGAAGATCAACATAAAATATACAATGTTCAGACCTCCCCAGAAAGAGAAGCAGGTGACCAATAATAAATAAAATAAAAAATCTAAACTTATTTATAAATGGAACTTTGTCTGTGTGTGTGTATGTGTGTGTGTGTGTGTGTGTGTGTGTGTGTGTGTGTGTGTGTGTGTGTGTGCATGTGTGTGTGTCCGCTACCTATAGACTCCAAAACGGCTGAACCAATTTTCTTGAAAATTTACACAGTTGTACTATAAGCGGCTGCGAGTGTTCTTAGCTAGGTTTTGTGTCGAGGTCCCCCCGATAAATGTCGAAAATCGATAATCGAAAAAATCGGGTTATAGAAGGAGTGGTCCGATTTTAATCAAATTTGATAAACATATAGACAAAGCCATGAGAAACGATATTCAGAAATTTCAAGGTTGCAGTGCTTACAACAGTGCAGAAAATTGATAATATATATATATATATATATATATATATATATATATATATATATATATATATATAAAGGCAGTAAATTCTGTAATTTGTTTGGTGAGGAAAAACTAGCGATAGCCTTGTTCGAACCCGCCCATAATCTGCTTAATGCTAAAACAGAAATCCTAAACAAATGTAAATTTCATAAGCTTAAATTCATTGCTTAGTGTGTTAGCGTAGTGTTATTTTTTTTTTATTTAGTTATGAGTTTTATAATTTTTTTTTTTTACCCCCCTTTTTGTTGTTGGTATGGTTCCTCCTTGTCTTAGTGTATGTCTATTTATTTGGTTTACCTTTGGTGTTTTAGCCTTTGCCCTGACGATCCGTAGGGTGAAACCGCGGTAGGTTTTGGCTCGCTTGAGATTTTTTGTGTGTCTTGGCTCTACTTTTGTATATCATTTGTACTTTGTATCGAGCACTTTTTCTTGTGGTTGGTTCCGTTTGGGTTTTTTTTTCTTTACTGTGGAGTATTGAATTTTTTGTTCTTATTCCGTGGATTTCTTTTTTTCTCCCCATTCATCCGACGCCTCAGTGCACCGGATTGTAATGGAATTAGGTTCTGTTTGTTAATGGTTTTTTTAAAGGTTTATCTTAGTATAAATTTACAACCTAAATACTTACAGAGTCTATTTAGTTATATATATATATATATATATATATATATATATATATATATATATAAGGTAAGATGTTTGTGTGTGTGTCTGTTTATCTGTCTGTATGTCCTTTGTACAAATCCACAATTTTTATCCGATTCTCATCAAACTTCACACAAATATTCTGAGTCTGAGCTCCAGGACCATGGATTAGTTTTAAAGCTTTCGTTACACCCGAGCAACGCCGGGCTTTACTGCTAATAAGTTGGAAAATCAAAAGTGGGGATGTAGTAAAGTAAATATCACTGAAAACCTCGGTGCCACAAATGGTGTAGACACCTAAATAAATAACTTCTGTGGTTTTGGAGTCATCTT
The DNA here is from genome assembly GCA_037127315.1 of Ascarosepion bandense. Classification (NCBI taxonomy): domain Eukaryota; kingdom Metazoa; phylum Mollusca; class Cephalopoda; order Sepiida; family Sepiidae; genus Ascarosepion; species Ascarosepion bandense. The sequence goes on from JBBBDQ010001492.1 coordinate 2,474,188, forward strand.
AGTGTATTTGGTAGAGACGTCACGGCGAATAGTCCAAACAAAACTTAATATTATAGCCGTTAGAAAAAGAGTTTTAGCAGATACCTGCTTCACACTTTCTCGAAAAAATTCTGCTCATTTGACAGACGTTAAATTATATAATTTTGCGTTTATCGATGGGTGTTATTATGTCATTTTTCATCATATTTCGATTTCTGCTATAATATCACTACCAACCAAGTCTGCGGAAAGACCTAAGACAGGCTTTTGTGGCGACGTCTTCAGGCAAGAACATCACGACCAGCATCAGCGACCAAACCAACCGGCCCGACGGGTGGTAGTGTCACCACTGGGATCGTCACGACCGTCCGCGAGAACGAGCGTCATAGTAGACGGCCAGCCAGTCTCGACCAGGATCTGAATTGAGGGTTGCCGGCCGGGGTGCGAGGTGTTACAATAACATCCGTTCATACTCACGGATAATCTTTTGCGTATTATAATTGAAAGATGTAAAAAATAAGCTGTAATATTGACAGATGATTTTAAATATTAATTTCTCGATGTTCCCAAGTACTTTCAAACTCCGTTCAAGAACATCTTCAGTGGTCTGAGTTGTGGTAAAAACAATACCGCAAAACTGTGTTGCTAATAATTATAGTAAATTTTCTTTTTGCTTCAAATGTAACAGTTGGCAAATTGTTTAACGTTCATTAGAACGTAAAACATTATTAAGAATGGAATTTTTTATGTTGTAATGTTACGGTTATGCACGTGTTATATCATCAAAAAAACTGTTCTTTCTCTAGACATTGTGTGTTTCTCTGTGTATGTGTGCTTTGTAGTTATATTTGGTCTTGACTGTTAAAAAAACTTACTGTTTATACACTAACGATTACAACACAGTTATTTATCATTTCAATGATGATTGACTCCTTTTAAAATCATCTCATAGATGATTATCTGTTTTTATTTTTCAAGTCACTAACTCAGAATAGTGCTTCTTTCGCAGGACGTTTTGATACAACTGTAAACAGAATATTAAATTTCTGAACTGAAAACCTACAGGTAAACCACGAAAGACTGCAAAGCTCCAGGACATATATAAAAAAAGTCAATTATTAAAAAAAAAAACAAGTCTTAATATACTCATCTGTATTATGATTGTTACTTAAAATTTGAGGCTTTTTCCTCATTGAGTATTTTGCTTTCCATTACAGATCACTAACAATTTGAACCACCGCTTGAAATGAACACATGTTGGATATTTATTTCCATGGCCATCTTTCAGCAATCCTGGGCCCTCTCCAGGTATGTACGAACTATTTTACGTCAAAAGCGAAAGGGATATATATATAAACTCCTCTAAGAGTTTCTTATTAATGTATTATTGCAAGTTAAAATCTGATGCCGAAGTAAAAATCAGCCTAAAAATATTTTTATGGATTGTGATTGATGCTCTGACTCGTTTACTTTGAGCTCAGATACAATTTCTTGTGTTCAGTGACTGGAAATGTCCCATACATTAATATATAGATTAGTGAGAGCTTAGAAATAAAGCATTCTCAGTTCAAGTTCGATTACAAAGTAAAAGACGCATATAGGACTTTATTTTTCTCATCGATAGATTGAATTAATTTTCTTTCCCAGTACAAATTTTGAACTTCATCAAGCCAAGATTTTATCAAAGTCTTTGTTTAGTAATTTTTATCTAATGTTTCGGTTCCTTATATATTTTTATTACATCTAGCAGAATATAAAGGTCTAAGAGTGTCAAGTGACTAATAAGGAGTGTCAAATGTTAAGAAATGAACTGAGTAACCTTTCCTCTGAATGACAGATTATAATTCATATTTAACATTTGTATGTTAATTCATATTTGACAATTAAGCGACTTTTGGATAAACATTATATCCTATTCTTAAACTTATTTTCTTTCATATGACTATAATATACTGTTTTATATATTATCTTAATGTCTAAAGAAGACCGTGTGGCATTACTGCAGAAATACATGCAATAATTTATCATTTTCAAAGAGTCTGCTAAGATAAAGACAAAACAAATATTCCTAAAGTTCTAGGTCAACAAATTACTGAATATATATATATATGTGTGTGTGTGTGTGTGTGTGTGTGTGTGTGTGTGTGTGTGTGTGTGTGTGTTAATATGAATATATGAATAGTATATTTTGTTTGAGGGAAATTTTCCCATTTCCATTGTCGAAGGTTGAAGACGCCCGACTGGAAATTTTCCGTATCAGATGTTTAATCTATATTCTAGCCATTTCTCTCTATTAAAAGATTAGAGTCATATTTATCGAATTTGACTAAGATTTCACTCACACATTTGCTACAAGTGTAATGCCATTATTACAAAAGAAAGATGACAGGTATTGTTGTGGTTTCTGGGCGAAGAACTACACAAAATAATGAACAACAAAACAGATATGGAGATAGAAAAGTAGGTTATATTATAATATGTAATATACAAACTTCAACGCAGGTTAGTAAATCCAGGAATACTATTATTACGAAATAAATATATACAAGTCTTGAAGGGCAGTCGATGGAAATAGTATATCCGTGTATATTATTCTAGCTGAGTGGAGCTCAGAGTTAGTCTGATTTCTAACACGGTAGGCTCTGGGTAAGTTTAGTAGCTCTCGGTATCTTACGTATCAGTTCCGGTACTCTCCGATATCGCGCGGAACTCAACGACTACCCTCTCTACCCTCAACTCTATAGCAGCAACTTCAGTTCTCTCTATGGCAGGAGTATATATATACTCAGTCGAGTTCATTATCATATACAAAGGGCAGATCCCACAACTGTTATAGGAGATTAGGAAGATTATGATGTTTAAATCTTTTCATTTGAACTTGCCAGCTGTTGTAAATTTCCGCATTTTGCCATCACTAACGAATTGTTCATGTCCTTTTCCTAAGTTTGAGAATCTCTCCTCTTTTCATTTCTTTCAAGGTTTTCATTTCTATTCTGTTGGTTGAGAGATGTTAATCCAAACGTACTTGTCATTCTTCATTGGGAAACATTTCTTTTTATCGAACGAGAAAAAAATGAAAAACGATCTGAATGACAAATTCGATTCCTTAATTATTTTATTTTGCTTTTATTTCTTCTCCAAAATTTTGAATGTTATACTAAACATGGGATTGAATATTAAACAACCAAATCTCTGATACTTTAATAAATTGTTGTTACTTGGCGGGAATTTTGTACGAACGAGAGAATTAGAAATAAGATAAAACACTAGAACGTCGCTTTCTTGGTAATGAATTTGAGACGCTGAATTATAATGAAATATTCAGAAAACTGAAGTCCGCAAAACCCTTTTTTTAATATTAGAAAATGATTTTCTAGATAATTCTATACTCTCCTGTTGGAATCTACAATTGGAATATTGATTCTTCCTGTCAGCCACATTTTATTACCACAATTTGGTCCTTAGAACTCAAAGGACTCTAGCATATGGAGCTGATTTTAACGTTTAAAACAGAAAATATAATTAAACTTTATTTTGAAGAGCAAAGTCAAACACTTTATTTATGAACATAAAAACATTTTTGTCGAATATCGACTCTAAGAACGGATATTGATTATTTCGATAGTTCGTAAATAAAAAATGCTGAATATCATGTTAATATAAACGTTCAATATAATGTAATATCGAGTATAACCATATAATGATCAATTTTTTTTTATTATTCTAAAAAGGTGTTTTTTTTTATGTACCTTGCTATTCAGAGAGACGTGTTTATTTAGGTTGATAAACTCAATATGTTTCTGCACTTGTATTTTCCGGCTTTATTCAACCGTCTTTAATAATATTTAGCAACATTCTTGGAATATCGAATCAAAATCTTTATTCTGTCTTGAGATTTCTAAAAGTATGAAAGCGTGGAGGAAGCATACTTGTTTCTCTGCTAGTTTTTTGGTCAATCCCTGTACCTAGTAAAATTGGGAATCACATACTTTAGATCAGTGTAAAAAAAACGGATGAATCAAAGCTGAATCCAATTGTTGAGTATTAACTGACAAGAAATATGGAAAGCGGAAGTTGAAGAGTATCTTCCTGCAGGTTAAGGCATAAATTCAAAGACGAGATACCGGATTGAGACTCTGATATAACAAAGGGATTGAAGTATAGCATCCATGACAATCATAGTAAAGCGTATAATTATGGTAAATCCTCATTTAAAGATTCCTGACAAAATCAAGGTTTTCTCGCTTTTAAATTAATTATTCGGATTAATTATCGGATCATTTCTGTGAATCTTCGATTGTTTCAATGAGAAGAATTTTGCTTGAAATTACTGAACATTATGGGAAACGATGCAAAACCAGAAACGTTATCGAAATTGAGAATACTCAGCCAAGCCAAAGAATGTATCACAAAATAATATTTGGCGTAGAATTTTAGAGCAAACTGTGACAACAGGAGAATATACCGACCAAAATAAATTAAGAAAATATTAGAGAATGTCATATTTCGGATATACATCTTTGAATGGTTAAACTTCTTTTTGGAGTTATCGTAAAATAAAAAGACATTCATATATGTTATATGCCGGCTAAAAGTTCTGGCAAAATTTTTGGCCCAATTTTATTAACTGCTGCTTCTATTGGAAATAATTCCTTATTCCCTTGACATTTCTTGATAATATGGTAAAACACTTTCCAGCTGCAACACATCATTTATGGTTTACAATTCGATCAGGAATTAATCTGGTAGAGTTTTATCATATAAACTATTTACAATATTGATTTCTCAGCTCAAATACGCAAACAGTATGCCAAGAATATGCAATTGGCTATTATCAGATTCTTTGAGGAAAGAATATTTTCCAAATCACGAGACAAATAGCAGAAATATCGCATAATTCATATTGCAAGAGTAAATCTTCAAATATGGAGATATGAGAAGTCAAATAGATAATTAGTATATTCTTCAAAGATTGTGTAGAGAAGTTGCTTTTTTCCTTAGGTAGACTTGCGTTTTCTTAAATATGAAGTACCAGAGTTGAGTCCAAACCTGCTAATGTTTGACCGATAGGGCAAAACTATTTGTAATTTTTATCTTGATTTCATTAAAAAATACCTGCCTATATACAGTCTGTTAAGTGTCATACGTGACACACGCCTGGGCAATGATGTCGCGAAAGAGACATTACTGACTAGGAAGAATATTTCTCTGTAGTAGGTTACCCTTATTTTCTTGCGGTAGACTAGTTGCCAACCAAGGCTATAGAACCCAATCTGTCCTACTATTTAACCCATAGCTAGAGAAGTAAGCAACGACTTAATATCTTTCCCAAGGGTATTTGTGCGAAATCAAGTGAGTGCGTGCGTGCGTGTGTGTAAAATTTCTTTAATAATTTTTAGGGAGTCAAATTATCAATCACTACTAATATGTTTATGTTTTTTCTTCGGTATCTCTTTGTAGCATACTTCCATTAGAGTTGAATACATGATATATATATATATATATATATATATATATATATATATATATATATATATATATACAAATGAATAAGGAATGATGAAAATAATTTCAACGTTCAAAACATTAATTTAAAACAGTGCTCAATATAAAAATAGTTTAATGAATTATAATTTAGAACATGAATAATAATTTATAATTTTAGGACATTTTTAAACTACAAACTATTATAAATTTGTACATTTTCTTTCGCCATTGAAGGAACAATGTTTCAATAATGATGGAAATAATTATATTAATTGTAGCAACTTGTAGTTTGTACATGTTCTAATGTATAATTAACAATATATATTTATATATATATTTATATGTAT